>CABHPQ010157216.1:48573-66703 GCA_902168405.1 Peromyscus aztecus | reverse complement strand
TCTCTCTCTCTCTCTCTCTCTCTCTCTCTCTCTCTCTCTCTCTCTCTTTCCCTTCCTCTCCCCTTCTCCTTCCCCCCTCTCTCATCCTTTCTTATTCTTTCTGATTTATCAGTTCTTTTAGTATTTTTCTTATATCTCCATTTTCAGCTATTTTCACCTCTTCTGGCTAATGTGATGTTTTTGTTCCACTTCCCCCTTTCATTGAGTTTACACCTAGTTGCATTATGTATAATGTTCACTTTCAACTCCACTGAAAAAAATTTGAAAGGTTTCACTTATTTTTCCAGGAGATGATTAAAATATTCAGACCCCAGTTTCCATGTATAAGCATGGCTAAGATTCACTGTGTTCAGAAATACACCAACCTCGGATAGAAGTATTTCATATTTAATACCAGACTTAATATTCCAATATTAAAATATTGAAAATATAAATGTGTGCAAACAAATGCTTTGCTGAGTTTTCAAAGTGTTTCATAGTATTCCAGCCAGGCTAGCCCTCTCTTCGCACACTTACATCTCTTAGAGCCTTTCAGTCCACCCCACTCCAGCCAAGGTGCCTTTCGTTAAAAATGTGCTTAATGTTATATCTGCTCCTGAGTTCCATTAAGTGTGATTAAAAATGTTTGTTCCTTGAGTGTGATTGGTATTCATATTTCATTATATTTTGCTGTAGAGAAAGATCACTCATAGAAATTCTCTCCTTTCTTCCGTGTTTAGTCAAGTCTTATAAGAAGGGGCAGAGTTGTTAGCAAGAGTCTAAGGTCCTTATCTGGCAAGGCAGCTGTTGCAGGAGAGTCAAATGGCAAGCCAAGGACAGTTATGGAACAAGAAGAAATCAAGCTTTTGCTGACCTGAACTTCATTCTTACTGACTAGCATTAATAGTGCTGGAAGGTGCTATCAGAGAAGAAAGGTAATCATCATTCATTCATAGCTGAAAACCCTGATCATTAAAATACTTACCTGCCTGGCAAGATATTCCCACTCATGCAATTGTGGAACAAATGTCATGGGAATAACAAACCACTTTCTGACTAGATTTAAGGCCTGTTGCAGGAGATGGAACCCATACCTGGCATTGTTAAGGAAGCTAAGAACTGGTAGCTAGATATATCATAGTTACTAAGTAAGAACATGCTACTATTATTCTACTAAATGCACATAATGGCATGTCTTAGTGGTTCAGAGTACTGGCTGCTTTTGCAGAGTACCTGGGTTTGTTTAGCTCCCTTATGGTGGCTCAAACCCATCTGTACCTCCAGTTCTACAAAATCCAAAGCCTTCTTCTGGCCTCTGAATGCACTTGACACACGTGTAGTTCACAGATATTCATGCTAGCAAATCACTCATATACATATAATTTTTAAAAATTAAGTGACATATCATTATAGCCATAGGTTAGAGAATCCTCAGCTCTCATCAGGGAAGCTTCTGTTTTAAGGATATGGCAAATAACAGAGTCTCACAACTAGCTAAAGTACAGAAAATAAATGACTGACAAATGTTCAGTCCTAAACAGGACACCTTCATCATAGTCACACCCCCAGTACCCAGGGATCACTGAGAAAGGGGTGGTGAGAAGACTGTGAGGAGCACAGTGGTCCAATACTCTAAGGGAACCATTTTCTAATCGCATTAGGGCATCTGGACCTCTGAGCTCACAGCAGTTGTAACAGTGTACACAAGGCCCATATATGCTTAAGCTAGACGAAATGGGCAGGGGAAGTGGAGTTGAAACACCACCACTATCTGAGGAGATACTGGTAACTGATAGCTTCTAAGGAAGAGGGGGTTGGTTTTCTTTAAGCATATGAATCCTGTGTATGGCCAAGCACCAAAGGGGATACAGGCAGCAGCACGTGGTGGACTTGATGGTTTAAAGTAAATGAATAAAGACAAACACTTGGTGGGCTTGGAATGTGGGGATGGATCTGAGAGGATAATGATAATGTGAGCAAAACACAGTATATGAAATTCACATCGAAAACAAAAATATTTGAAAAGTTAATGGTTACTGATTTGTCTGTGGTCTGGTATTTTATGCTGGAATGATTTCCCAGGCTATCTAGTGAGCTACATTAAGAGAAGTTTCTATATTGCTCTTTCAATATATTCTCTATTTTCAAATTTCAACATTGTCTTTACTGAGAATTATCAGAAAATATTGGGGGTTATATATCAACGTTTCTTAGAGAAATTGTCATATTCTTATTTATTATATAAAACATAATTTGGGATTCAATTTATTCATAAATTTTTCTAGTTATAAGTTACCAATAAGTTCTTTGAAAAAAATACTTTACAGGCAGAAATAATGTATAGGTTAACATTGATTTCTTCTTGGGCTCTGTACTATTCCATCACATGCTTTTTAATCACCATGTACCAAAAAGAAGCAGCATTGTGAAGCATGATACAAGTGAATCCTTCTGAATATTAAAGGTGTGGAAGTCTAATCTTAAGTTTACTATTTCTCCCATATTTTTCTTGTTGTTTTTAAATAATATAATTTATTTTTGAAGCTTCCATAAGTACTGTAATATCTTAAGGAATAAGTGTAATAGCAGGAAGATGATGGTATCAGAAAAAGGACCAAATGAATTAATTTATATTTTTGAATTCACAATAGCAGGACTTCAAGTTTCACTTTCTTTGTGTGGTAAAAATCAACTTGAGGTTCATGTAAATGCCTCTAGAAATAAATATCTAGACTAAAAAGTTTCCAGGAAAAAGAGTAAAATCTCAGTCACAAGCACATAAAGCTTAATGGGCAAAGTGAACTGCTTCATACACACAATATTTGTTGCATACCTGAATTTAAAAATAAAGCCTACAAAAACAAAAGTTTGCAAGTCTATTTCTTGACCTATCATAGTCCCAATGAAAAACTATAGATACTCTTGTATTTTTTTGAATCTAATAAAATGCTCTCATTCAAAAATTGTAATGCACTCCTAATGTAGACTATGCATAAATGGAATCGTTCTTTTCACATCTATACTTTTTTTTTTTTTTTTGTTTTTTTCGAGACAGGGTTTCTCTGTGTAGCTTTGCGCCTTTCCTGGAACTCGCTTGGGAGACCAGGCTGGCCTCGAACTCACAGAGATCCGCCTGGCTCTGCCTCCCGAGTGCTGGGATTAAAGGCGTACGCCACCACCGCCCGGCGTCACATCTATACTTTTAAGCCGTATTTTAAGAAGCAAAAATCAACCAATTATGACACAGCAAATTGTGTGGAGAAGTTGGTTTTTCTCCAATCCAAACTGCCCTCATGCTGCAAGTCTTGCACATAGTCACTTGGCAGTATTTGCCTGAGAAATAAGGGTTACATAATTTTACCAGGGGAATTCAATTGAAATTGTGCCTTAGAAATTACATGAATTGATTATTTGTAGCCCAAAACACTCAGCCAGCCAACATGTGAAGATGTAGCTAACTCTCCTTTTCTTCTTTCTCGGTAGCTTCAAGCAGTCACAGAGTAGGTCAAGCCCTATTAGAGTCCTAATATTCTTTATCATGTTTTTCTTCCTTCCACGTATAGGTTGTTTCTTATGTGTAGTGATGAGTATAAATATTATTTCACTTATTCTTCAAGACAATGTGTAAATTAGACATTACTGACAATAGATTTCACAGCAAGACTGAATCAGAAAAGTCCCAAATTGAAAAGTGGCATTTGTACATCAGAGCTGGAGAGCTTAAGTACTATCATATACTGCCACTATAATGTCTCACATTTAAAATAAATGTTCCTTTTTAGGACCCACTAGCAATATAATTAAGTTACATGCACTAAAATGTGAAGAAATGATACAGAGGAAAACAAAAGGAAAAAGTAAATGGTAGTTCACATGATTTCCTGTTTGCAGTGAGTGCCACTATAACTTACTTTGAGAGTATTTCATCCTGCATTTATAGTAAGCCAGCCATCACAGTGAGTGAGGAAATAGATTGAACTTCAGAGAAAGTGAAAGTTGGAAAAAACACTTCTAATTAAATCTATTGATGTGGAAAAATCTTTCTATTTATTTACCACTAGGCTTAGAAAAATTCTTAAAAGGAAGCATAAAGGTTAGAATATTTTTTATTACTAAATAATATATTGGAGTTTTTATTTTCGATTGAGTATAGTTGGGAGGAGTTGTCATATTTTGTGTTCATTTTACATGGAATGTAGAATTTCAACCTCATAGTTAGAACAAATTTGCTGAAATTTGGTGACTGTGTTCAGTATACAGTACCCAAACCCCAAACATCTCCATCTATACAGAATATTTAAAGGAAGCCTCATTGTTCATAGAGACGGGGTCATAGAATGGTTTCAAATCAATCTACATATACCATGTCAAATAATCTTACCAAATATCTTGCTTTGCTCATTTTATTTCTATTGATTTGGGCTTTGTGAAAACCACTTTCAGGGGTTACTGCTGTGACCTGAGTAGCCTGGGTTCTTATCAGGTACAGCTTCTAACAGTTTGTGAGATTATGCCAAGGATTCAGCAAATTACAGTCTGTTATTTGGGTGATTGCCAGCAAGATTTAGACTTTAGCTTTGCTGAGCTTACACATATAGACCAAGCAAGTCTGTACAATATTTCAAAAAATGCCATTATAACCATTTGCCATATTAATGTCCAACATTATTGGATGTTTCCTCAGGAGCTTGCATTCCTTCCTCAAAACATATATATGCATATGCCCGATATATTTCCTGAGAATCTAGAGAAAGTAAATAATTTATCTTACAGAGACCAATCTAGCAATACATATTTGAATCTTATTTTTAGCAGACAAAAAAAATAGTATAAAAGCATTTCAAGTCTTTCCATCAAATAAATGGATGAGTATTTTAAACCTACTTTTTTGACAAAATTCTGCTAAGAAACCAAAAGAACGAACCATTAATAGATGGAACAATATGGATAATGGGCTCAGGCATTGTGCTAAAACAAATAAGGTTGGTTAAAAGAATGAATACTCTATTCAGCTTTGTATATTAAGTTCAGAAGAGATAAATTTGATACATGTATAACAATTCAAAACTGATTGTCAATTAAAATATTGAGGTAGTGATCCATAGATTATGAACTTTCAGAGGAGTTGGAATATTCTAACCTCAATTAACAACATTGGTTATATGGATATATTCATTTACCAAGCTCACTAAGTTGCTCAATTAAGGTCTACGCATTAAATTGTAAATAAACTAAAAACTCAGTAGCAGTTTTTCTAAAGTGATGATCATAAATGTTAGTATGTAGAATTGCAAGCAATTTCACACACTTTTGGAGACACTGTCAATTGGCATATGACATTAAATATATCTTTTCAGTTAAACATCAAAAACTTTCATTGCTAGGTACATGTACCTTAAAATATGTGTACACATGCACTAAATTGCATATATGAATAAATATTAATGTTCCTAGAATATGTTAAATTTAGATAAATAGTATCATATTGTCACATACATATAAACTATAATGTAAATTTCTATACTCTGATATAATAAATATCTAAGACCATTATTAGTTTCTAATTATATTTACATGAATACAATTTTATATTTAATGTCACTATAATTAATATATAATATAACTTAATGATAACATAAATACATTAATTAGAAAAAATAACCTGATAATCCATGATGAATCTTAAATTTTTCTGTGAAAAGTATAGTACAAAATTGTATATTTACTCTATTTTAATCACATAAAGTCAAAGAACTATAATATAAATATGTATGCATGTTATATATCTACTTAAATGCTCAGTGAAAGATAATAATTATATTTCAAGATAATTAATAATTAAGTAGAGAAGAGTGGTTTGTGCTTAGGAAGAGACTGAACGAATTTCAGGCTTGCCTTTACTGTAATAGTTTATTGATAAGTGTTATATTTCTGTAACAGAATATCACTTCCTCCAAAGAAAGATTAAGGTGCACATATGTGGTGACTGATCATGTGAGTTACTAAAGACAGCATATTGTGTGACTCCACTTTTTTGAAATCTTCAGCCGGGTGGTGGTGGTGCACGCCTTTAATCCCAGCACTTGGGAGATAGAGCCAGGAGGATCTTTGTGAGTTCGAGGCCAGCTTGGTCTACAGAGCGTGATTCAGGAAAGGCTCAAAGCTACACAGAGAAACCCTGTCTCGAAAAACCAAAAAAGAAAAAGAGAAAAAAAGAAATAAATTTTCAGAATAAGTAAGTCAGTGCAGAGAGCATTGATAATGATTAAAACTAGGATAATGGGGGCTGAAGAGATGGCTCAATATTTAAGAGTACATGTTGCTCTTGCAGAGGACCTGGATTCATTTCCTAGAGCCTACCAGAGTTTACACACATCCAAATTCCAGTTCCAGGGAATGGAATTCCGTCTTCTGACCTTCACAGGCACCAGTTACATTGGTGGCACACTACATATATGTATAGGCAGTACCTTCATACACATAAAATAAGAAATAAATCTTAAGAATACTGTGAAAAGGAGGAGACTAGATACTTAAAATGATGATGTTCTGTGGATATCCCACCAGGCTTCAGTTTTATAGTTAACCACACATAAAATCTCACATAAAAGCCTCTATTGCAGTCACAGGATTCCAGAGAGTTGCTGTCTTGACTCTTTGGTCAGAAAACAGCCATTACCACAAACAATGACCAACATATGGCAAGGAATGGGTCTGCTCACTGTCCCTTGCAGGGCAGTGATGATGCATTGAGGCTGTACTGTGCCAACAGTGGAATCAGAACCAGGCTAAGAACATAGGTTTTCTTTCTTTACACTCTTGTATCCCTAAAAATATATATACTTTGAAAATGAATTTGGTTCTCAAAATATGATCTATTGTAATGTTTTTGTTGCTGTGAGTTCTTTGTTGAAAAATAATTTGGTTATATGGTTAAGCGAACAGTGGCAAACACAATTCTAAACCATTTTTTCACAAAAGATACCTAAAATTCTGCATTGACATTAGGCATAAATAATACTTAATTTTAGAATTCAATTCACATTTCAGTTGCTACTCTGTCATAGATTGTGTGCAAGCATGAAGAATGATGGCTGACCAAACTGCCTCCCTAGTGACCGAGAAGCATAGCCTTAAGTTCAACGCCTACAGCTTTTGCCTTTATCACTACGCTCCCATCAGACATTCTGTTAAAGATAAAGCATCAACTTCAGATTATTTACAAGAATGTATCCTATTTTTTGAGACACATATTTTTGGTGAGCCATTTAAAACGAGGCTCTTTGGCTCATTCTTTGTCTAAGGATCCCACATAGTTAAGTTGCCGTCACTTGGTCTGTTTATTTGTGCCTCTTCTCCGTTCTTCATCCCTTAGTCTTCTACAGTAAAAATTCAAGTTAGATCACATCTCTGCTTTACTCACCCAGGCAGGACCTGGCATATCAGTACATAGCCAAATGAGCATTCACTCAGCTTTCAGAAGATGAGCCCTAAGCAAAAGGGGGAGTATTCTAGCTGATCGGACGGGTTTCAGACCTCCTGGAAAGCAGCTGTCAAGCACAGCACTTGCTTCATCATTCATCTCTCTTCTCTTTCGCTGTCACTAAATTGGCTGTAAGTATTACAGGTTTGTTATACATTCTCCTTCCACAGCTCTACAGAAATTTTAAATCACATAAACTAAAGATAATAGTATAACAAACCCTAATATAGCCACATATGTCCTTACTTTATTTTAGTTATGAGTCATACCCATGCCTACTTCATTAATAACTTTATCCTACTTAATTGTATTTATAACAATTCCCCTGAGATGTATAATGCTGGGTCTATATTAACTCCTGCCTATTGATGATTTGTTGAAAATAAGAAACAAGACTGTAAGCTAAAAATTACACACAACTAATAGGTCTCTTAAACACATTTTAATCTTCCAAGTACATTTCTAACTGTCTATATTTTTGTGAAGAACATTAAAATCACAACTGCCTATTTTCTTGTCTTGTTACCCTACCCTCTTTTCCCTTACTTTTCATTTGAAGATATGAGAAAAAGTAACACTGAAAACATAGAGTAGTCATTCAGTAAATTTTGTGAGTGTATTGATAGCTGAGTGAACAAAGAGCAAATAAACACTAAGGTTAAGTTTACTTCTGGGCTCTAACTTTCTATGAGTCTCTGTAACATAATTGACTCATACCTTTTGTAGATAAATTGTTCTCTCTCTCTCTCTCTCTCTCTCTCTCTCTCTCACACACACACACACACACACACACACACAATTTAGAGGTTTTGGCCTTGGAGATACCATAAGGTTGGCTATTCTTCTCTGCAGTTCTTTATTTTAATTTTTCTATCATTGAATTCATGCATATTTTCAATGATAAGCAAATAGATATTTTTTGCCATTCTATTTGTTGAATATTACAGTCAAGCATAATAGTGTTCATATGTGTATGATCTGAAAAGCAATTGAACTCATTATTCTGTTTGCTGACCAGTTTGACCCACAGTCTGTCAATAGGCATTATGTGTTGAGTACGCACCTATGTTAGGGACCGTCTTATCTTTCAGTGGCATGAAAATATCTCAGGTTCATCTCAAATGTTTCTCTCACTAGAATCTGCTTGATCTACTGTTTTATCACAAACTGCATTTTTCTCCCGAGGAGATTTGAAATATTGTTATGAAGAATTAATTGCTTAGCAATCCTAATCTTTGAATTTATTATTCAAACTATTTACATCTTATATGAATGCTTAGGAAACATATTTATATGTAAATATGCTTATGTTTATTTAAAACCTATGGTTATTTTTAAATTTTCAGTGTTTATTTAAATTTTAATTTTTTTATTTATCTATACTATGTATTTTTCACATCATATATCTTGATCCGATTCATTCCCAGTCCCTTCACATCCATTCCCAGCCCCTGAATGCCCCCTAAATAAAACAAACTTCAAAGAAAGAAAATAACACGAGAAAAAGAAAAAAAAAAGCAGGGGCAGGAATTAAACTTCTTTTCATGGAAGCTGTAGTGTGATCCAAGTCACTCCATATACCCCTTTGTCTATACATCTCTACTTGCAAGTGTTCATTGCAAAGAGGGTTTTGTCTGGTCTGAAGCCTCTGGTCTCCACTACAGGTTCAGTGCTGGGCCCCCACTAGGACTCTTCCTGGACATCCCACTGATTCCCTGTGTTGTGGAGATCCTGCAGCTTTGAGTCTGCAGGTCAGGTCCCTTCACTTTCTCCAGCAGATCATAGATGGAGTGGATGTTGGGACAGACCAAGTCGAAACCTTGTGTCTGGACCTGAGCAGCTGAAGGGTTGGTCCACCATATGGGAAATGGGGACAGCTCTCCCATGGTCACAGTTTGGGGCTAACTCCCACACCTGTGCTAAAAGTGTTGGCTCAATTGTGCTGTCCTGGTGAGGTGCAGGGCCTGCTCTCCCACACTTACGGCCACATGGTCAGCTCTGCCATCTGCCTCAGGCATTTATGGGAAAGGGGACAACTCTCCTCTTCCCATGCTACCACAAGGGAGATGGGTAATCAGGACTTCAGGGCTGGCTCACCCATATCTCTGATAACAGGATTGGCTCAATTGTGCTGCCCTGGTGAGTTACATGACCTGATCTCCCGAGTGTTGCAGCTGGTGGGAGTCATAGACAGTTCTTCTGCTCTTATGACCACCTTCCCCAGGCATTGATGGACATAGTGGGGGAAGGGCATCTCTCCCTAGCCAGTGCCACTATGTGGCAGATGAGAGGGGGAGGTGGGGCTAGGTCCTCATGCTCACTTCCTCAGGGTTGGCTCACATGTGTTCTCATCAAAGAACTGTGCTGTTCAGACGAAGTCCAGGGCTTGCTTTCCCATGTGTTTCCACTGGTCAGGGAATACTGGTGGTCCCTCACCATCTGAGCCTGTTCCTCTCTTCAGATGTGCCTCTGTCCACAGGACCTAAACCATTCTGTTCTCTCTGTCTCTGTCTCTGTCTCTGTCTCACTCTTTCCCTCTCTCTGTGTCTCTCATTCTGTCTCTCTGTCTGTCTCTGTCTCTGTCTGACTCTCTCTCTCTCTCTCTCTCTCTCTCCCCATAAGACACCATACAGAATCTCTGCTCACTCTAGTAGTGGCCTTCTGGCTGATGCTGCAAGGTACCTGATTGGCCTGTGTTTTCTTTTCGGAGCCTGGGGTGGGCATCCCCAGTTATGCGTTCGGATCTCCCTGTCTCACTCAGGTCACTATGAGGCTGGACTGGGCTGTGCTTCCTCATCACAAGGACATCATTATAGTGTCCAAACACCAGGTGCCTATGGCATGGGCTGAGTGCTTGGCTGGAGTTCCCTGTAGCTGGAGAGCTTCTCTCCAGGTCCCACCAAGCCCCCACAGTCCCACAACCCACGTATAAAATAATCACTCAGATGCTTATATTACTTATAAAATGTATGGCCATGGTAGGCTTTTTGTTATCTACTTCTTCTATCTTAAATTAACTCATTTCTATTAATCTATAAGTTGCCACGTGGCTTGTGGCTTACCAGTACCTTACATCTTGCTTTTCTTGGCAGCGGCTGGCAGGTCTCTCTTCTTCTCTCCTTCCTGTCCTTTTCCTCTCTCCTCTCTGTTAGTCCCGCCTATACTTCCTGCCTGGCTACTGGCCATTCAGTGTTTTATTTATACGGAGCGCTATCCACAGCATGTCCCCTTTTCTTTTTTTTAAAAAAAGGAAGGTTTTTAACTTTAACATAGTAAAATTACATATAACAAAACAATTATCAAGCAAGAATTACATTTACAATCTAGTCGATTTATAATAAGTAGTCTATTTGGCAAAATTAAAGAAGATATCCTATCTATCTTATATTTGTGAGTCTAAGGTTTTATATCTAAATATCTTTATATCTTATCTTTTATCATAACTAAGGAAAATTGTATCTAGCTTCAACTACATCAAAGACCTCAGAAGGATATAATATTACCTGAGAAATGGGAGAAGGATGCAAGCAACTTTCGGGAGTCTTGTAGGGTAGACAGAGACAGCTGGCAGCCTGGACAGTCAGCCAATGTTCCTTTGTAAAGTTGGGGCATCTGTCTTCAGCCCACAGGGCTAGAGTCTTTCGGTTACTTTTCTCAGTGTCCTGTAGAATGTCTGGCAGTTTCCTCTGAGAAGCAGGAACCTGAAGGACCATTTTGTCAAGCAAAGTTCAGTGGTAACCTTTCTATGGGTCCTGCATGTCCAGTCGATCAAGCAGTCCGGGTAAGAACAGTTTCTTGCCCAAATGGCTATTTCTGCCAAGGTGAAGATAAACTCCATATGGAGTGTCTTCGATGCCCATTCTCCTGTCTGAAGTAAATCGGTGCTGCCAGGAGCAGACATGTCTCACTGTCCAGAAAGTCTAAATTTTTAAAATATTTTAAATGCCATATTCTGTAGGTCTTTGAAGTAGTTGAAGATTACCTATCTATCTGAAATATATCTATGTATACCTAGAAGACTTAACTAACATGGCTATGAGTATGATTATCATAGATGACTAATTATTAATCTATTTTTTAATTATCCATTATAACTTTAAATGAGTTGTACAAACAGAACACCTTAAATAAGAGTATAAATATACACACAGTATAACAAAATTAACTTTAAGTTTGTATCAATAAACCAAAATCTATACCAATGTAAAACATTTCAAACAAGTTGTTGCTCTTTAAAATAGGTTCAGCAATTTACCCTTTTATCCTATCATATCTGTATCATATCCCCTTTTCTTTTTTTAGAAAGAGATTGTATTTATAATTAACCTATTTTAAATAAAAATATTGGTTTTTGTCTGTCCCACACTAGAGGGCTCTTTTGATTTGGGACACAAGAATCTGTTAACCATTTTTTTAAAGCAATATGCCTGGGGTTAGACAAGGAATGAGCCAATTTCATCTCCAAAGCCAGCTGCATCTTATGGGGACACAAAGAAAATATTAGGATTATGGAGTAGTTCATGAGGGTGTATCGTCTGAGCCAGTTGCCCTGAAACTCTTCTGGATGTTGGATCATCTGAGCCATGGTGTCATCGGAGACCTTTCAGGGGGTTTTGGCTGGTCAACCCTGATGTATCTTAATCTGGAACAAATCCATAGCCTCTGGCTTTCTGTGGAAACAAAAGCAGAGCCTCTTTTCCAAAGCAACATATCCTTATATCCAAATTTTGAAGTCAAGGTGCCTTTAAAATATACATTTTGGCATAACTCAACAGCTTTTACAATCAAATGTTTTTCTTCAGTTATGAATATCAAAGAGAACATAATACAGATTCTCTGTGTGATAGCCATCTTAAGTGGCTTATTTTTTATATTACCTTTACTGTCTCTTTAAATACTTTATTTTTAAAAACTATTTGTTTATATAACTGCGTATATTCCTTTTTCTCTCTCTTTCAAGCCTACGTGCATTTTTACATACATTGTAAACTATTCCATCTGAATCAGTCTTATTGTGAAACTATTGCTTTAAACTGCAGTATTCTAAGACTGAAACAGCTCTGTGGCTGTTGGCTCCACCCACTTCAGCTTCCCAACATGATGGTGGTACCGCCAGCTCTGGGAGCCATCAAGTCTCTGAAATAGTGGGTCTATGCTTCTATAAAGCAGCATGTAGGCCAGAAACCTCTTTTTTTGTTTTGTACTAGCAAAGGCTAAATCCACCAGGCAGTGTAATGTGCCACTTACAGAGGCCTCATTCCCACCATACTACAGGTCGAGCTTGCATGCCAGGAACCTGCCATAGTAGATAGTAGCTCAAACACGTAGGCTGCCGCTAACTTGAGAGGCAACTAGGAACTGTTTTTAGCTCTGTTTTATAATCTTTCTTCTCAGGTTTTAGGTGGAAACTCTTGCCAACCCGTTGGGCACCATTTGTAGCTGGAGAGCTTCTCTTCTGGTCCCACCAAACCCCCGCAGTCCCACAACCCACGTATAAAATAATCACTCAGACGCTTATATTACTTATAAACTGTATGGCCACAGTAAGCTTTTTGTTATCTAGTTCTTATATCTTAAATTCACCCATTTCTATTAATCTATAAGTTGCCACGTAGCTCGTGGCTTACCAGTACCTTATATCTTGCTTGTCATGGTGGCGGCTGGCAGGTCTCCCCCCCCACCCGTCAGCCTTTCCCGTTCCCTCAACTCTCCTCTCTGTTAGCTGTGCCTATACTTCCTGCCTGGCTACTGGCCAATCAGTGTTTTATTTATTAACCATTCAGAGCAACACATTTGCCATACAGAACATCCACAGCAGTTCCCCTCTAGGCCAGGGTTAGAATCCTCTGCCCCTGTTCTGCTGAGTTGTGCCCATTGCCAATTCAAGCCCAGGTTGGACCAGAGGCTGTGGGAGACTATGGGAATCGAGCTCCTACATTTCCCACTTTTTCTAGGTTTCTTAGGAGGAGGAGAGAGGGATAAGAATATATCAGATAGAAAGAGAGACCTAGACATGAGAAGAAAGACAAACACAGGATAGCTTCCAGAGGGCCTGGGTCAATAACCAACATCATCAAAGGTTTATACAAAAAGCTTTTTATAACATGCCAAGGGAAGAGGCAAAAGATCCCCCCCTCCTTGCATGATCAAAGCACACCATACAACCAAGTGTAGACCCTTCCAAATACTTGGTAAACATGCCCATGGCCAAATCATCTCCTTGTGCATCCCTGCTGGGTAAAACAGGCTCAGATTCTCTGACCCTGAGTAATTTCTCACTACATAGCCTCTGTGGGCTACCACAAGAGGCCCTTACTTGATTGTGGCCCCCACAGACCCAAGTCTCAGGGGAACACCCTCTACGTCCATCGCTAGTTCAGGCTGTGTTGGGCCAGTGGCTCCTGTTTGATTGTGGCCCCTACAGACCAGAGAGTCTGTACTTTTTTATTTTTATGTGTATTGGTATTTTGGTTGCATGTATGTGTGTACACCGTATGAATGCAATACTCACAGAGTCCAGAAAAGAGTGTTGAATCCTCTGGGTCTGGAATTATAAATAATTGTCAGCCTCCATTGGGTGCTGGATATTCAACCTAGGTCCTCTAGAAGAACATGCAGTGTTCTGAAACACTGAAAAAACTCTTCAGTTGCCTATTTTTTTAAGCATTTAAATATTGTACCCTTTGAAATAAAACTGCAAAAACCTAAGTGAATGTCAATTGGACAGTCTCTATTTGTAAACATTCAGACATATAATGATTGTATTAGTTTATATATATATATATATATTATATAGTTATACATATATATGTATAAACATGTATCAGCTGATTATTGCTTCAGTCATCTGGCATGGAATTTTAATCTGCAGCAGTAGCCAATTTGTGTGTTCACATTCTTGCATCCTCTGATTATTTAAAGTATACAACAGCATCTGAACTAGCATTGTAGCCAGTTATAAACCACAATTTATGAAGATGAATCTGCTCTTTTAAGCTGCTTGTGTTTGGATGCACTCTGAGGAAAGAAAAAGCTAAGAGTTTGTGCTACAAATAACCAGCCTTTGTTTCCTCTTGAGATTATCTTTGGAGACATAGCCCATCTCACTGCAAACATATAAATAAATCCTACAAGTTATCAAGAAGTATTCTGAAGCTAAATTTAAAACCGACATTGTCTCATCTAGAAAATTTAAAAATAAAATGTTCAGGATGAAGCAGAAAATAAGTTTTCACTAGCTACCAGCAAATTTTCAGTAAATTTTGATAAATAGTTATTTTTAAAAGAGAGTCTGTATTATTCACTTGTAAATATTCACAGATTTCTGAAGTACAGTTTCTTGAACTCTAATAAAAAGTAGAAAGCTATTGAAGTCAATGTCCTTAGAGAAGCCATATCACATACTGTAGCAAAAGGAACAATTATTTAATTGGTTTTTAAAATCACTTCCCTGTTTCTGGCAACAAAGCTATATGATTATTTTAACAATAACTATAACATTTATTTTGCAGGTCCAGAAAGCATTTTGGCATTTCCCTTTCCTTTCTTCTTTTTGCCATATTTGCCCATTTAATTAATTGTAATGTATTTTTCTTTGAGAAAGGGGGAAAGAAGGAAGCAAGGGTTTGAAACTCTTCTGTGTTCCATCTCCTTGGCCTACTTATATGGGTAATTCTCTTAAATTCTTAAGAGATGTGGCTTAGAGAATCTATTCCAAAGACTTTCATGTCTGAAATGAAGTATACAGAACTCTTAAAAGACAAAAAGTTCCAAAACTCCCTTGAGAAAAAGAAAAGGAAGAATGTTTCTAATGTTTGGTAGATGGTGCAGAGGTTATGGAAGAGAAAGGCCAATTTTCAAGACATAATGATTTGAATTTTTAATGATGACAATCTGAAGCATTTGAAGGTTAATGTGTGTTAGAGTACTTCCAGCAAATAATATGAATATATCCCAAATTAAAATGTATAGAATAATTAAACAGTTGGGCAAAATAGTAAAAATAGTACATAGGTATATTTTCAACATGCATATATCAGTTTAAGATCAGCAAATAGGGAAAAGATCAAAGAAATACTTGTGAAGCCCATTTTCAATTAAGTATCATTTGGAAATACTTCTTTTGAGTAATCTGTGTGGATTATAGTTGTAATTACTCAGCCAAACTTAAATATGTTTTCTTTGTATTAAGATAAATGTACATGTTAGAATTAACTTAAGAAATACATTTTAGAACAAATACTGGAATTATTTCAATAGTCTTACAAATGTTAGCCAATAGAACAATCATATGTAATTGCTGTAGCAATTGGGTTGGATTAACTATCAGTAAGCTCATCACTGGAGAAGACTGATTGACCCTCTCTTAGGAGTTACTGATTGTAGCTCTTCATCTGGAAGTAGAGTCTTGTGAAAATTTCACTGTCATATCAACTGTTGTTGCCATCATGGGAGTCTTATTTAGGCAACCATATCGTTGAGACTTTATGTGCATCCCTTTAATTTCTAGAAGACACGATCTCACAGAAATCGTCTTGGTCACCTGGCTCTTACAACTTTTCTACCCACTCCTCACACAGTATTCCCTGAGCTTTAAGTTGTATTGTAGATGTACTAATGAAAGAGAAGTTCTTTTTGCAGTTGGTAGGGTTTTGTTAGACAATGTGTTCCTCTGGAGAGGAACATCACCCCCTGTGAAGTAACTCCATCTAATACACACACATCTAATGCTATGGAGTTTAAGTAAGCTTATAGACTACTGTTTCTCTATGACTTTTTCGAGCATCTTTAACATCATCTGTCTGTCCTTCTTCTGTAACACTATCCCCTTTCCCTCCCCTGTTAACCATTCATATTTTTTCTCCTTTCTCCTTTCACAGAAACGGTGTCTCACTAGCACCCTTTAGAGCTCTTTCCTGCCTCCAACCACGTATCAAATCCTCAACGTGAATTCCAAAAAGCTGAAACTGCTACAAGAAAGCATAGGCAATTCCCTTCAAGGTAATAGTGTAAGGACAATTTGACTAGGACTCCATTCATTCAGGAATTAAGATGAAAAATGACAAATGGGACCTCATAAACCTAAAAGGCTCTGTATATTAAAGGGAGTATATCAAAGGGAATAGTCAACTTAATAAGAAGAAGACCAAGAATAGGACAGAGTGTTTGCCACTGTGCACTGGATTGAAGATAAAAACCCATAATACATAAAGCATTAAAAAAGAACCGGTAAAACAAACGACACAGTAAAAAACAGGACTATGGATCTGAACAGAAGATGCTCAAAGAATCAGATTTTAAAAAATGGCTAAGAAACATGTTCAAAATGTTTTCAATGTCTCTAATAATTAAGGAAATTAAATAAAAACTACTTGAGATTTTTTAGTTTTACTTTTAATTAAATATATTTACATCATTTCCACCCTTCCCTTTCCTCCTTCCATGTATCCCCTTGCTGCCTCTCTAATTCATGAACTTTTATTTTCTTTGTTATTGCTACATATATATATGTATATGTATATATGTATGTATGTATGTATAATATATACACACACTTGTTCAGTCCATTTAGTTATCTGTATATAAGATTTTGAGACTGACCACTTGGTATTAGATAACCAATTAGGAGGCTCAGTCCCAAGGAAAATTATTCCTCTCATTCTCAGCATTGTTCAGTTGCCTGTAGTTTTAAATTTTTAATGTATTTTTGTTAACATGATTATATCACCTCCCCATCCCCTTTCCATCCTCCAAATCTTTCCTTCACTCCCTCTCAAATTTATGGTCTCATTTATTTTGATTTTTTTGTAACACACCAACATCCACACACATTCATGCATGAGCAATATATAAGTATAACTATTGAGTCTGTTTTTTTGTTGTTGTTTTTTTGTTTTGTATTACTTTGTATTCCATAATCAATTAAAGGACTCATCCTTGGGGGAGGCTAATTCTGCCTCTCTCAGCACTTGTTCATTGCCTGTAGTTCTTTGTTTAGGGTGGACCCTGTGAGTTTTTTTTTTTTATCCGTTCCTGTCTATTTATATTTTTGTTGTGTAAGTATTATATAAGCAGCTATTTCTAGAAGACAGGAAATCACAATTGATTTCCAGATTCTGTGGATCTTACAATCTTTCTGTGTCCCCTCTTCTGCTGGAGCCTTATGTGCAAGAGTTCTGCTTCAGATGTATCCACTGAGGTTAGGCTCCAGCTTATCCCTGGATCTCTACATTGTGTCCAGTTGTAGTTTTCTGTAATGGTCTGAGTGTTCTGCCAAGGGAATTATCTTTGATGAGGTGTGAGACATACAATTATCCATGGGTATAAAGGTAAATTTGGAATGTAGTTAGAAATTATGCTGATCTAATAAATTAGCAGCAGTAGGCTGTCCTCCAAGACCTCACTAACCCTGGGTTAGTGATGAGATTTACAGTAACATGAATCTCTTCTTGTTCATTGGGCCTTAATTTTATTTGTCAGCTATTGGTTACTGTCAAGTTCTGAGTACCACTATTGCACCATTAGGGATTTCTTAAAAGACCTGTCAGGGTTGGGGATTTAGCTCAGTGGTAGAGCACTTGCCTAGCAAGCTCAAGGCCCTGGGTTCAGTCCTCAGCTCTGAAAGAAGAAGAAGAAGAAGAAGAAGAAGAAGAAGAAGAAGAAGAAGAA
>CABHPQ010157216.1:0-47500 GCA_902168405.1 Peromyscus aztecus | reverse complement strand
TAGAGCAGAATATTGAGTTATTTGGGTGTATGACAAATAGAGGTATAGCTGTGTCATATTATAGTCTTAATTTTAGCTTCAGGAAGATTCTTCATATTGATTGCTAGAGGGACTACACCAACTGGCATTCCCACCAATAATAAATGAGCATACCCACTTTCCCTATACTCTTGTCAAAATTTATTTATTTTGTATTTTTGTTGATCTTTACCATTCTGACTAGGGTAAAATGAAATCTTAGTGTTGTTTTAATTTATATTTCCCTGAATCAAGTAGATGGGAATAAATAACTAAAATCAAAAAAACTGTAAAAGCCAGAGAATCAGGGAGTTTGCTGTGAGATTGTGTCTTCTAGTAATATCAGAAACTACAACCATAGAGTCTTAACAATATGACTGCCCAAATGTGAACTGAACAAGGAGGATACTAATGGACATGCCAATATGGATGGAGAAAAGTCCATGAGACTTCAGTTCTACATAAAAATCTATAGGCAACTGGGGAGTCCAGGGAACAGGAAAGGTGGTCCTTTCCAGGAAAGAGCACTCTAATTGGTTGTCCAATGATGAAGAGTCCTCTCTGGAAACATACATACAGGTATTATTTTATGTACTGAACAGGTTATATTTAAGACTACACATGTTATATTTATGTAATAATAGTTAGTTTAAAAAGACACAAGAAGGCCAAGAATATAAAAGAGAGCAGGAAGGGGTATATAGAGAGTTTGGTGGGAGGAAAGGTAACAGGACACTCTGTAATTAAATTATAATCTCAAAAATGAAAGTTAAGAAAGTCTACCATTTATAAAGTGAGACTTCTCAAAGTATTAGCCAAGATAAACCTTTTTGCTTCATGAAAAGTTTAAAACAGAAATTAATGAAAAAAAAAACAATAAAAAGATTCAATGGATCTAAGAGCGGGTCCTTGAAAAGATATAAACAAGTTAACCTCTTCAGACTAAAGTTCTCCCTCTACTGCCTTCTGTAATGCTGGGTTGGCATTTAGAAACTGCTTAAACTTGGTTTTATCAAAGAATTTCTTTCATTCTCTGTCAATTGTGATTGATAGTTTTCCTGGCATCTGTGGTTGATCTGAGTTTGTAGAACATTTATCGAGAAATGTTTTAAGCCCACACTACAATTCTTTATTTACAGGCCACTGTGTCTGCTCATTTCACTTTCAAGCCAACCTTGGCACCTTGAGCTAAGGGAGAGAACAACCTTGAGAAAGCTGCACTGTGATTTGGTCTTTTCAAATGACCTGGGACTCCTGACTTAGCAGATAATCTTACTGAATGGAGTTGGTTTGAAAAAGTAAGAGAGCTGGATTTGTTTTCTCTTACAGTTGCTGCTTTCCTTAGTAATGCATTAGCTTCGTAATTGTAAGCAGGTTTTACTATCTGTTTGGGTTATAATTTTTTTTATATTTTTGTCACTACTATGAATGTAGCGTTTTTATTTTAATTTTTATTATCTTTCAAAATAGGGGGTTTTTAACTTTCATACATCCTTCATTTTAGTGAAGAATTTGTTCTTCTCCCCCATAACTTATCCTACCATTCCACTTAAACCTTTAAACCTCAGTATGCTCCCCTCTACATTAAAATCACATGTGTTCTACTATCGTCCTCAGCATTCAAGTCTCTGATGTCTACAGGCATTCCATGTTAATCACATAAATCTAAAGTTTCAAAGCTAAGATCTACATATGAGAGACAGGATCTCATCTTGGTCCCCAGGCTGACCTTGAGCTCTCTCTAAATTTCAGAATGGCCTCAAACTCACTCCTCATCCAGCTGTGTCATCAGGATTTCCTTTTATGGAAAATAGACTGTTTTTAAATCGCATAATATATGGTTTCCCCTACCTCTACTCTGCCTTATTCCTCCGCTGTGGGATGACTCATCCCTAGCAGGTTGAGGGCCAGACGGCCCAAACAAGTAAAAAAGATAATCTCTGAGAGCCAGCCTGGGTCTGCCTGATGGTCTTAGCAACAGCAGCTGAAACATGATCTGGAGATGACCTGGACCAATGAGAGGCAGCCATGTCACACCAACAGATGCATATGAAGAAGGCTTGCCTCTTCCTGAATAAACTGATCTTGTTGTTTAGACATTCTCCCAGAGTCTGTGTGGTTTGACTCTGCACCTACTTGGCCCCCACCTCCAAAGGGAACAACAGCAAGGACCCTGCTACACTCCCCAATCTCCCCTCCAATCTGGATCCACTCCTTTCCTGTCTTCCACCAGAAAACAAACAGACTTCTAAGAGATAGAGATAAATAGCTAGGTAGATAGATAGATAGATAGATAGATAGTTAGATAGATAGATAGATAGATAGATAGATAGATAGATAGATAGATACATAGATACATAGATGATAGATAGATCTATAGATAGATAGATAGATAGATAGATAGATAGATAGATAGATAGATAGATAGATAGATAGATAAAGTTAAAACAAAAACTAACACATTGAAGTTAGACAAGATAAACAGAAGCAAGAGCCCAAGAAAAGGCACAAGAACAGAGGCCCACTTGTTCACACACTCTAGAATCCCATAAAAACACTAAACTGGAAGCCATAATATATACACAGTAGACCTGGTGCTGACCTGTACAGGCCCTGTGCATGCTGCCCAAGTCTCTGAATTCAAATGAGCTTTCCTTGTGTTGATTTGGAGGGCCTTGTTTACTTGGCGTTCTCCATCCCCTCTAGCTCTTACACTGATTTAGCCTCCTCTTCCATGTGGTTTCCTAAGCTCTGAGGAAAGGGATTTATTTAATAGTAATATCTCATTCAGGGCTGAGTGTTGCAAGATCTCTCACTTGCTGCATAATGTCTGGCTGTGGGTCTCTGTATTTTCTCCCATCTCTACAGGCTCTCTAAATCAAAACAAGGAAGGCACATTTGAATTCACAGAGACTGAGACAGCATGCACAGAGCCTGTACAGGTCTGCACCAAGTTCAATATGTATATATTATGGCTTCCAGTTTAATGTTTTTATGGGAATCCCAAGTGTACAAACAAGTTGCAGAAAAAAAAAACAAAAACTTTTCTGATGATGGCTGAGCAAAGCACTGATCTGTGAGTACAGCAGTTTGTTAGTATGAGTCATATTTGCTACTTTTTATTATATTTTATAACAATAGCACTTTATTTTCCCTAGGTCCCTGCGCTGTCTAGTCTCAGGTTTTTGGTCACTCAAGCATGCCAAGTGTGGGTTCCATTCTTTTTTTTTGTTTGTTTGTTTTTTTTTTGTTTGTTTTTTTTTTTTTTTTTGTTTTTTCGAGATAGGGTTTCTCTATGTAGCTTTGCGCCTTTCCTGGATCTCGCTCTCTAGACCAGGCTAGCCTCAAACTCACAAATATCCACCTGCCTCTGCCTCCCGAGTGCTGGGATTAAAGGCGTGTGCCACCACCGCCCGGTGTGGGTTCCATTCTTATGGAGTTGTCCGTAAGTCAAATCAGATATTGGTTGGTTACTCCACCAAGTTTGTGTCACCATTGTCCTAGCATATGGGCAGGGAATGCACTATTGTACATAAAAACAGTTTGTGTCTGGCTGGGTATTTATGTTCCCCCCCATAGCTGTTTGCAGAGGACCTTCCTGTACCAAAGACACTAGTATTATGCGTAGATGTTCTATGCAGGCAACAGCTCAACTTCTCTGTCGTTACTGAGTTGTTTAGGTCTCCTCAGCAATTGGACCTTAAGTCAGGTTGTGGAGAGCACACTATAGTCTTAGCAACAACCTGGGTGGTTTGTGGATTCCTATGAGACCTCTATAGCCAAAAACTCAATTAGATATAATTCAGTCCCAGTACTGGAAGCTTCATATGGTGACAAGAGATGTCCAGTTGAGGCCACGTCTCCCCCATTATTTCTGGATTTCATCTAGATTACCTTCATTATTTAAGAAGCTTCTACTGTATTACTGTGTTCTACCCCTCAAATGGCCCTCATTTTAGCTGTCTCTCCCTGCATCCACCCCATCATCCCATCTCCGTTGCCTCTCTTCACTTGATTCTCCTTTCAGCATCCCCATCAATCCATACCTATCTATCACAGTTCCCTTTTGTAACAATACCCATCTGTCCTCCCTAGTCCCTTACTCTAAACCTAACATCTGTGATTCTTCATCATTGACTTAGCAGCTAATATATACATAGTGAATATATACCATATTTGTTTATCTGAGTCTGGAATATTACACTCAGGATGATTTTTTCTACATTTTTTAATTGCTGGACACTAGTGAGAGTTCCCAGGTTTAGAGAAATTTCAGTATTTATATCAATTTATTTCTACTTACTTCAGTTAAATAATTTCTCAGTTATAGTTAGAAAGAAATTAACTGGATATTCTGAAATAAATATATACCTATTTCATATGGACAATGTACTACAATAGGAATTAAATTCATGCAGTTTTATATATATATATATATATATATATATATATATATACACTAACATATACTAGTATAATTACATGTAATTACTCAATTTGAAATTTGATTTGAATGCATTTTACTCATACACAGATTGGGAGTCCATTTGCAGTTTGAAACTTAGTTTTCCATTTCCACACATAGTATTTCCCCTATAAAGCCTAATATACCTCTGTAAACACATGGCCTTAGCTAGAACTCTGCCTGGTCCAAAAGTTGAATTGTACAACTCATGGTATAACAACTCATTGGCTATAAACATCTACATTCTGGTTTGTTGCTGGAGGATAGAACCTTAGAGTCCTTATAATCAAATACATTGAAATAAGAAAAAATATTAAAGGTTAAGGACTACATTTTTCATTATGATTTTCACTGTAGTATAATGAAAAATGAAAAAGAGGATTAAAACTGATTTAAAAATTAATCCTTAAATCTCTTCTTCAAGTGATTTTGGTTTTCAATTAATAAGATGAGATCTTAAGATTTTATGCTGCATACAATGAGATTTGTGTTATTATCACTGTTGTCACAAATAACCCTGGTCTGGATTATTTTTGAATGAAATAATCCTTGATTCCCATTTTAGGGAAATATTTGATCAGTAAGAAAAAAAATCATTAATCTGTATATTACAGATAGTCATACTGCCTTCCAGCTGAAATAATATTATTTAGGCTTATATAAATACCCACAAATAAAATAATGCAAAGTCAGCATGGAAAACCTGGGGAACACTGAGTATTTTGGCAAAATGTGTGCAGTGTATGCACCGTTCACCACCTCTCTTAATTATTTCCCAAATAACCTCATGACAGTTGCCAATTTTGACCTTTTAGAAAACCATTTGAGAGAAAAATATTGAGTTTCAAGTTTAAAACACGGATCAAATAAAATGTCTGCACATCACTTCTCTTAGAAGTTATTCATGAGACCATCCTGTTTTAGTAAGGGAGAGCATCATTCACCTTCCAGTAAATAATAGTCACAAATATTGTGCACATTTACTCATGGCCAATTAGTCCTACACTTTTCCTTATACAATGAGCATTGTACAGAGGCTAGGTGTTAGTGAACATTTCATAAAATCTTATTTTCTCTGAGTTTACAAGATACCTCTAAAGACAATTTCAGGATTAACTAATTATTAATAAATCCCTAAATATAAAAATGAAAGCAGAAAAATCAGAAGTTTGATGACAGATAGACCTACTTTAGCATAGTCTATTGCTTATTAATTATAGTTATTCACTACTTATGTACTGAACCACAGACTCCATATGTATGTAAATTGAAGAAAATGATACCCAATGTTGAGTGTTAGTGTTAAAGATAAAAGTTGTGGTTTTTTTTGTTTGATTGTTTGTTTGTTTGTTTTTGAGACAGGGTTTCTCTGTGTAGCTTTGCGCCTTTCCTGGAACTCGGTGTGTGACCAGGCTGGCCTCAAACTCACAGTTTTAATATATGGTGGCTATCAAATATTCATATGATGTAAACAGAAAAATGTGTGGTTACATAAATGAGACACTCAGTATTTTTAATTATAAAGAGAAGTGAAGGTCATCTTGTAAGATTCTGCTATGCATGCATGGAATACAGGTGACATTGTTTATACTTATACAAATGCTCATAACCTTTTATACTCTGCATTAAAGATGCACCTTTATACTTGTACAAATGCTCATGAGGTATTATGCACTGCATGAGACACACCTTTTAAAGCTCATAGGTTGGAGACTGGGAAGATGGGTCAGCAGATAACAGCACTTGCTATACAGTTGTGAGGAACAGAGATCAAATTGACATCATCCATTTATGAAGTTTAGCATAGTCCTATACATGCTTGGAACACAGAGCTTTGGTGAGCAGACTCAGGAAGACCATTGAGGATAGCTGGCTGCTAGCCTACCTATAGATAAAGTGACTGATCCTGTCTCAAGAGAATAAAGCTAGGAGTGAAAGAACAGACATCTGAAGTCCTCCGATGGCTTCTGCACATGGATAGTGTATAGATGAGTGCATAGACGTATACAAGTGAACACAAATGGAGGTGCAGATTTACACACATAAACACACAAAACACACAGTAAAACATTTAAAACCATGTAAATAGAAGTTCATGGGTTGAATGTTTGGTCCCCAGTTGGTAATACTACAGAAAAATAGTAAATATTTAAGATTTGAGGTGTAGTTGGGAAAGTAGACTCCTAAGACTTGTCTGAAAAGAATATATTGGATTGTTGACTCAGTCTCCTCTTCTTCAGCCCCACCCTTTTCTCCTTTAATGTCACCCTGAGATAATCAGCTTTCCCATGCCAAGACAGACAGAACACTTCACAAGTGGCCATGAACTAAAACCTCAGAAAGTAAGGGCAGAAATAATCCTTCCTTTTCACTGGTATTTTTCAAGTACTTTGTCTCAGCACCGGAATTCTGGCTAAGATTATCACTCAGATTTGAAACTCTAATCACCGAGTCATACTGCATTTGTGTTAGATGGTCAATAAATTTTAAACAGATACATTGGTGTTGTGTTAAAATTGTGCAGGAAACAATTAGGAAAACCCAAATTATACTCTTTTCCAGCCTTCTAAGCCACAAGCAAAAAATAGCATATCACAAAGAAAAATGATGCAAGGATGCTTTTTAAAAAAAGAGGAAACGAAAGAGGCTATGACTTGTATTCATTGAGTTCAAATAAGAAAGGATAGTCTAGAAAAGGGAAAAAGAAATTACAGAATTGGTTAAGAGAAAATTCTAATTTGTGCTCTCTATGACCCAAATGATTGCTGGCAATAATTCAGACAGTTTAAAGATAAAATCAATGAAATAGAAACAAATAATAGTAACAGTAATAATTCTATCTAGAGAATTCTTCAGTTTCCTGAAGCATATAATCAGAAACCCTTTATAATTAACTTTGAAACATGTTGATTTGGTTACTATTTGTCTTCATCTCCATGACAGAACACACCCACTTCTTCAAATCCCATTAGTACTTCCTATAAGACAGTCCTTAGGTGTTGAATGTCAACTATCTTAACTTTTCTTCTTCCCTTCCATTTTAAAATCAGTCTTTAGTTTCTACAGTAAATGAAAAAGAAATACATCATAATTACTTCTTCTTTTTTTTTTTTTGGTTTTTCGAGACAGGGTTTCTCTGTGTAGCTTTGCGCCTTTCCCGGAACTCACTTGGGAGACCAGGCTGGCTTCGAACTCACAGAGATCCGCCTGCCTCTGCCTCCTGAGTGCTGGGATTAAAGGCGTGCGCCACCACCGCCCGGCCTAATTACTTCTTATTTACTCCACAACCATTGTACTTTCCTCCAAAGAATTATACAATACACTTTCCAAATTATTTTCTTTAATAACATTTGTGCTTCCCCACCACAACCTCATCCACCTGAAACCTTTATTTCACCACTTAACAAAATATATATTTAATGTACATTGTTTGTGTGGCATGGGTATATTCTTAGGAAGTCATAATCTCTGTCCTCAGAGAAATTTCTGGTGGCTAAAGGAAAGATGTTCAGCCACATTTGCACAGCCTGACACAATAGTCAAGTAGATACTAAATGTTGACAATAATAGTGTTAAGTAATCATGTAATACCTACAGACATATCACCTAGAGCTGAAAGGAAGAGTAAGTACTCTAATGACAGTGGAACTGTCTAGGCAAAACATAGTATAGAAGCTGAATTCCAAAATCATCATGAAATACAATTGCAACAGTTACAAGTCTCATAAATAATTTCAGCATTTACAGGACCAGTGTTCCTGTGGTACTTTAACAGCCTCTCTCAGAGAAAAGGGGCTAATTCCCGTAGATTCTCAGGGAAAGGTGTTGATAAGGCACCCAATGAAAACATAGGGCAAGGGCTCCAATCTCAGAATCATCCTGTCTTTTCTCTAATGCAGGCCATCTGACGTTTTGAAGACTGGGGGCTGTTTTGATGATAGTATTATGCTTTGAACCACATATTTCTCTAGTCCTATTTTTTTCAGAAATTGTTTAAAATGTATATTCATGCCTCATAATACTAAGTATAAATACCACATTCAGGTGACACATTATAACACTGAAATAAATAAATATTTAGAGAAAGAATCCTTTATATGGGCCAGAAATGGGTAAAAGTATGTAAAAGTTAACACTTCCTTAGAAAGAAAGAGCATACTTCTATTTCTGAACTTTGATCAAGAAAAGAAAAAATACCAACAAATGGAGAACCAATACCAGGAACGTGAACACAAGTGTGAACATGGGTTTATTTATTAGTTCGCATGAATATACAAGTCAAAAGTGGGCTCTTCATCACACTTACCATGTTTCACATAACTAAATTAAAGGTAATTAACACAGCAATTTTCTAAATCCCTCATTCTTGAAATTAAAAAGAATGATTCCCTAAAAGTTAGATTATATTAGCAATATATCTTTAAATTTTAATTAAAACACCTTGGAATTTTTAACACATTTCAAAATATTCCTATAAACATACACACACACACACACACACACACACACACACACACACACAAAAGTGGTGAAGATACTTGTTCTCACATTTAATGATAAATACAAAGCAGAATCCAATGAGGAAGGGAGCATCCCCTAAATACCAGGTTCTTCCAGAAAAGGCAAGTAGAAAATAGAATGTAATTTCTAAAGTGGATCCTTAACAAAGTTACATTGTGCTGCTTAATGGCACATAGTTCCTGATGAGCATTCCAAATTACAAGGTAGTTGTTCAAATAGAATTTAAAACCAAAGGCTTCATTGATGTGCTTCCTAAAACAAGGGGTTCTTTTAATTAGAAAAATCTATGCTGTTTTCTTTCCTGGCAGCATTTGTGGGGGTTCCCACCAGAAAGTTCTCACAGACAGCCAAATGTGGAAAACACAGACATTCTTTGCTTTGCAGAGCTGCCTAGTACTTCATGCTCCACATATCCAAAGACCTCTAAAAACCCAGGGATCAGTGATTATTGTGCCATCAGATTTTAAATAGTCAAGAAAATATCTTTTTGATATTTAAGTTGAACAATTTAGAGCACCAGTTACTTAGTGTACCATTCACTGGTCATCAGTTCTTCGTCCAGGAAGGACAGAAAAGAAAACTGTTCAATTACCAATTACACTTTCATTCTAATGGAAATTTCTATCTTCACTGAAAAAAACTGCTTATGAATATATGCATGCATGTGTTGGAAGATTATGGGCACTCTTGTGTTGACCGCCTAAAAATCCTTTTTTAAGAGGGCTTCTAGAATGTCTGTGGATTAACAGCTCAATCCTTGTTTGTGTTTATACTTCACATAAATATTACTGACATATAAGCATTGCATCTGAAATAGTCTTTTATTTAAGTGCTAGTAGGACAGACTGCTACTTACTTCCCTCCTTGGTAACTTCTTTTGTTAGAATACCATAATACAATCCTGACACAAACACCATGCCCTGGCCTCCTAACATGACATAGTCCATATAGAAAATTGATATTTTCCCAGTGTGACTTGTTGGTGTGTTAGTGCATGTGCATATTTAGTTTTAGTACCATGCAGTGTGATCGCATGCATAAATTTGCATATCCACTACTGTGGTCAAGACATGCCTTTCTTTAAAACAAGTGTTCTTGATTTTTCCCATCAAACCCTCTGCAAATTTCTTTTATACCCAACCTCCATTTCCACTATCCCTGTTTTATTTATTTTTGTAATCATGCTTTATTAGACCTAGAGCTAATCATTTTAATGCCAACTGATATATTTTTTCAAATAAATTTAATATAAATTAGCATACAATACAGAAACATTTAACAAACCTGTAAAGGAAATTAAAATGTATATATGAAGTTATAAAAAATAAGCAGTTTAGGAAATGTTACAATTGCTGATCCTTGCCACCAACTTGCTGAGAATTCTGTTGCTGTGTTTGGATGAAATTGTGAATAGATGAGGTTCAACTCCCTTCATGTTAGTAGCTGTGAGTTCATGATGCTGAGAACCTTTTGATCTTAATATTATAGCAGTGGGCTTTCGAGGGGGCACGGACCCCAGTGCCAAGGTGAGAGCACCCAGGATATCTGCCAAGAGTATCTTGCCACCAGCTCTAAGAGTAGGGTGTCAAGACCTTTGACACTTAGTACTATAGCTATGGGCTGCTCTCCAGCAGCTGTGACAATGAATCTGGCAGCCTTCTGCAAACCTCCCCCAGCAGTCAAGGCTCTCAGCTGTCTCGTAGTTTTAGTTATTCACAGTATATTTCTTTCTGTTGCCTTTGTTGTGCTCACGTTTGTCCATAGGAAGGCTGTAAGAACTGATGCTAGTGGCTGTTCCATTGACAGCTTAAAAAAAATGTCAGAACAGATGTGGCAGCTGACATTCAGAGGCAGCAAGGCCCTCAGTACACCAAATCAGCAACAAAGAAACTAGTGCAGCTCCCAGGCTCTGGTCCCGACTCCTGTACATTCTACGATAATCACTGGATTCAGCTCATGGGCTGTTCTGGCTCACAAACCGAGTAGGATCTCAAAATTTCTACTCCCAAAACATTCCCAGTGGTTATAAACAGCTGGGTCAACTTCAGTAACCAGTGAGGAGAAGGTTGTTGAATACTGTCCTGAGAAGAGGGATTAACATGAAAGAACCACCTGGAGAAAGAGTCCTTATTTTATCTAGAATGTAAAGCTGCAGTAGGTTTTAGAGCCCAACACCATCAGTTTGATATGGACTTTAGAATGAATATTTTAATAATGGAGTTGAACATTTTGAGGCAAAAGAAAAAATAAAAGAGAAACTTTGTTGGATAAATGAGAAAATCAAATGTGATAGCAAAGTATATAGACTAAAAATAGCTATAACCAAACTGTTTGATTTAAAAAAAAGAAATACCTCAATTCCTAAGTAGAAGTTGTTATAAAGAATGCAAGTTTACATGGACAGCTTTCCTTTTTTTCTGTCCAGTGGTTTTCTAACATCTTTCTATTGCTTTTAGCTCTTTTCCAGATTCCCTATAGAATAATCTTTTCAGAAAGAAACACAAAATACATTTTGACTGTTTTATATTCATTAGTCTTAACCAACTCTTCATATTTTATGACTGTTGAAGTACAGGGAGTATGAAAACTATGATTTCTAGTTGTGGCTTGAATAAATATTGCCTATTTTAACTGGGCTTTGTACTTTTAAAGAAATGTTTTTGAGATAATACTATAATTGCAATATTTACTACACCTTTGACTCCTAAGTTCTACAATTCTACACCAGTTACTTTGTTTTTTCCTCCCTCTCTCTGTTTTTTCCTTTATTACCGAGGTTGACAGGTAACAGGTTGTTTCCTCAAAGAAGAGTCTGACTGTGAAGCAAACTACCACACACAGATATTAACTTGTAAATTACACTGTATGGACTTATTCTTCAAGGCATCAATGAAATTATGAAGCAAAATATTTTTCTTTGTTTCAGGCACAACACATTTCACTTTTCCTTGTTAATTCCAAGCGTCACAGAAGCATCCCATCTTCTTCTGACCAAGCACTTATATATCATTGTCTCTGGGATTTCTAAGGGTCCAGATCATTGCTTGGAGCCCTAAGTTGTATACAGTTCAGTCACTGAGCTTGCAAAAATACTCTTAATTTTTTCCATATGATTTTTTTTCTGAGTGAAAAAAAATGATAGAAGAAATAAATTATAAAAGCAATTTATGACAGATAATAGAAAATGAATATACATTAGACAGCACCCAGAATAGCTATACCACACATGCAGAAAGCACTGGGTAGCTCACTATAGAAGCAGCACCATCATCCTAATATTGCTAACTGTATTTGAGCTACCTACAACATGCAAACACATATCAAATTAGAGTGTCTTCTAGGAAGCCAGTATGGCATTTGGAATTTATTTATATTACTTGGAGAAATATCCCTCAAGGTAAGAAAGACTCAATTTTTCATTTCTGTCATGATAAAACAGAAGGCTATCTGAAAGACTAGGATGACATAAAAACTAATGGAAACTCAAGGGAAAGTATTGAATCAGGAAGTCGGCAAATCTCACGGGGCTGACAGCAACTACAGATTTTCTTAATCTGGTAATCTCTAATTTTGTTTCAGACTTGCAAAGAATGAGCTTTGAAATAATTGTAAGATTTCCCTTAGATACATTTTTTGTTGCTGAGCAATGTAAAATAATGGGCATTTCAGAATAGAGAGAAAGGTGAAAATAAACATATAAATATTAATGCCAGATTTGACATTGCTCAAATTCCATCATGGAAAGTAATACTGCCTCGTTAGCAGGACAAATTTAGATAAGGGATGTGGTGATGTTAAGGCCAGTTTTTATTACAAGTTTATTTATGGAATATTAAAATAGGTGTTGGTCACTATTTGTATTGGTCATATAAATCCAATAGATAATATAGGATTAAAAAACATTGAGAGAATAGACTTAAGATATTTGCCTTTATCTATAAAATTAGTAAAAGTATAATTCATCTTTATAATACTTATTTAATCATAATGAGTTTTTTTATGAGATTTACATATATTATTTAATAGTGAGGTTATGTGTGTTTGGTACCTAGACATAAGTGTGGGGTATCTTTTCCCATTTGGTAATGAGAGGAGGATGCTGAAAGTGTTCCTCAATCATTTCTCAACTTAGTGCTTGAGACAGGGTCCTATAGTGAACCAGAAGCAGGCTGTTTGGCTAGGCTCGTCTGGCAGCATTTACTTAACATGTACATGCCTCTGACCTCTGATGGTGAGATTACAAACGCAGTAACAATACCTGACTTTTTACATGGGCGCTATGGATTAAAATTGAGATTCTACTGCATATGCAGGACACACTCTTACCCACTGAGCTATCTTCCTCATCCTGTAATGAGTATTGGGAAGAAAAAAACATTTTATTGTAAACTTTGTAAATTAAAAATATTCATTTGATTTTCTTCACACAATATATTTTGATCATATTGTTTTCTACTCCTTCAACTTCTCCCAGAATTTCTCCACTACCCTACCCACTCAACTTCATGTTCTTATAAAATCAAAACAAAACCTAATGAAACAAATAAACAAAATAAATAAAGAAACAAACAAAAACACATGGGGTTCTTTTTCTGTTCTCTGAGCATGGGTTCTGCACTAGAACTTGGTTGATGTATACAGTGACATGCTTTTGGAGAAGCTGGTGTTCCCTTTCTTAGCAGTTATCAGTTGCATACAGCTTCTTCTTCGTTAGGGGTGGGATTTTGTGTCCACTTCACCTTTATAGTGTTGTGATTTTTCTGGTTTAAACCATCTGCAGGTCTTGTGAGTGTTGTCACTGTCTCTGTGAGTTCACATGTGTCTCAGTCCTCTTGTATCTTATGATGCTGTTTCCTTGGAGTCATTCGTTACCTCTGGTTCTTACAACCTTTCTGCCTCCTCTTCCGCATAGATCTCTCAACCTTGAAGTGTGAGGTTTAGTAAACCATCATTTAGGGATGAGTTCTCTAAAGTATTTTGTTTTCTGTAAATCTAAGCTTATCCTTTCCTCTTTTTATGTCATGATCATTTAGAGCGGTGATTATCAACCCCCCTGCTGCTGCGATCCTTTAATACAGCTCCTTGTTGTGGTGACCCCAACCACAGAATTATTTCCATAGCTACCTCATAACTGTGATTTTGCTACAGTTATGAATCATAATGTAAATATCTGATATGCAATCGCTGTGAGAGTGTTGTTTGACCCCTGAAGGGGTCATGACCTGCAGGTTGAAAACCAGTGATTTAGAGTCTAATTTTACTGTTTTTCTGTCTCTACTAGAATGTATCTATTGATAAATAACATGCTATGTTCTTCTGTCTTTCCCATGGACCAAAGCAAGCATTCATAGAATAGGTACACACACTACACAAACACACACACACACACACACACACACACATACACACACACACACGAGCACACTACTTTATTCTTCTTTAGTCTTATTTATTTTAACTAATGCAGTTTGACTTGGTGAATCAGTCTGGGAATAGGTCAGTACTTTTGAAAACACAGAAGATAGTCTGGACTAATATCAAACCGATAATTAACTTAGACAGGGAATTACTTAGTTTTCCTGCTGCTTTGATAAAAATGCCCTCGTAAAAACAACTTATGGAATGAAGAATTTATTTTTGCTCAAAGTTTGAGTGCATAGTCAGTCATGGCAAAGAAGGCACAGCAGGAAGAACTTGAGGCAGCCAGTCACATCACATTCAGAGTTAGGAAGCAGGGAATATTGAGTCCTCCATCACACATTCTTCTTCCTTTTCATGTAACCCAGAACCTTCCTGTCCAGATATTCTCCATTCCCCATTCATAGCTCCTGTGTTATATCATATGCTAGCTTTACTCCTGGGAATCTTTCCAGAGGAATATATAATCTACTACAGAGAAACTTAGGAATCCATGTTCACTGTTCTTCTTCTATTCACAATATCCAGAGAATGTGAACAGATTAGATGTCCATAAACTGATGAATGAAAGGAGAAGCGAGTTGAGAGCCATTAGTCTGATGAAATCCAGATATCCAAGAAGTGATTCAGAATTTTCAGTTTTCACTACTACTGCCTTCTGTGATGAAATCCTTTAGTTGTTATTATAAATTTTACCTTTGATTTCTTACAGTCTGCTGTCACTTTTGAACATATTTTTTTTCAAACAAGAGGTTATATGTTGATGCTTCACAACTGATGAAGAACACTAAGACATCAAAAGGTCCACTGTTACTCTTTTGGAAGAGTGATGCAGAAATGAAAAGCTGCCACAAAAGGGAGACTTTGGTCTATCTATGACAGTTATTGCTCATATTGCCATCAAGCAGCATGCATCATCATTGTCCTTTTTGGAAACACCTTGATCCAAAACTTGTAAATTGTGTAGTTTCCATAAGAAAACCATGCTATTTGTGACAACATGGGTGCAACTAGAGGAAATAATGTTAAGTGAAATAAGCCTGGGGGAGAAAGAAAAATAATCCATGGTCTTAGCATATGACCAGTCTAGAAATACTTGAACTCACAGATACCTGGTATAAAATGTTAGTTTCCATGGTTGAGGGGCTAGGAGAATGTAAAACAGTGATCAAAAGAAGCAAGATATTAACTGAAATGACTAAATTTGAGAGATTTACAATGTGCATGGTGATGATGTTGTGGGATTCTGAACAAAGAGAGGCAACATCCTGGCTTCTTCAGTCAATGCAGATTACTCTAAAATTCTAGATAAACTCTTGCTTAAACTATCAAGCAAATTCTGCAGATGGTTGGAAATAATTAGACCCTTCGCTAACATTTCTTCTTAGAGATTTACACATTGAAATTATGTTTTATATTCTTCAATATGAGTGTGCTAACATAAAATCCCTGAAGGAAATGCCAAAGCTACCCATATAGAAAATACTAGTTATATTCAAAATCTAATGCTTTTTTACTAAGTAAAATTTTAAAAATATTATTTCAAAAAATAATAATTTCATAATACATAATTTTGGAAAGTATAGGTAATTTTTCAATATAAATGCTACAAAATGGCTATGTTAGTCTGCTTCCCTATTAAAAAGAAAACACAGGGTATTTTTTAATAGTTGAGGATTATGATGTTTGTAATTTAATTTGAAAAAGAAAATAAGCAATATGGATGTTTATCTTCATCAATTGTATGTTAGAAAAAAGGTTATCTTTGAAAATATAAATAACTGCATTAAAATTTTTAAAATGGAAAAAAAACAAATGTAAACTTTTGTTTATGACTATGTATGCATCTGTATGTACATGTATTACATGGTACTTAAGATTAAATCCAAGGCTTAATGATTGCTGTGCTCACTCTCTACGGCTGAGCTATACCACAGCTCAGCCTTTTGTTATTCTTCTTATTTCCTTGCTTTATTGTAAGTGTGTTTGTTTGTGGCCATGTCTTAAACTGAATGAACTTGAACATGAGATTCTTCAGCCATCTGAGTGCTGTTCTTTCACAAATACATGACCACACCTGATTCCTAGCCTAATTTTAAATATAGTATAGTCTCTTTGACTAGGAAATCCATGATGAAATGGAAAAGAAAGCAGTATGAAATAACACACAGAACATCTAAACTAGATATCTCCTGTTGAGGATAACTCAGTGGTTAAGAGCACCCACTGCCTGCCCAGAGGACCTGAGTTCGTCCCTGTACCGATGTCAGGAGACTGTAATTTACCCATAACTTCATTCCCGAGAGATCCACCGCCCACTTCTGGTCTCCTTGTGTGCCTATGCACAGGTGGCATAAATACAGAGAAACAAACATAAAAGTAAAAAAAAAAAGTAATAAATAATAAAAGTTAGTAAATAATATAAATTGCTATTTCAATCTCTGTTGTTTTTACTAGGATGTGTATTCATTTTAGGTTTGTACATTTAAAAAAGTTTACCACAGTAAAGTTGTGAAATCCCACAACAAATACTGATTACTTTTATGCAACCTTTATTTGCCAAGCATTTAGATTGAAACTTCACATAAATTTTGGTGTAGTGGGATTTTCATTGGTCCATAAGCTACCAAGTCATGACATGGAGACTTATTATTAATTATGAATGCTGGGCCTTAGGTTAGGCTTGTTTTTACACAACTCTTTTTTAATTTAAGCTAACCACAAGAAGGCAAGGTAAAACAGCACCATATCTTTACACAGTAAAACAATTATTCTACAACCCAAACAACAGTTACTTTCTACAGTAAGTGAGTTTCTCTAACTCCTCAAAGAAGGTATATTTTTCTTAAGTGAATACAATGGGAAATGAGATTGTGAACACAAGTATGTACTTAAAAATAAAAAATAAATCAGTGAGTACTCAACTGGTGTTTTACTTAGTAGAAGCTTCTGTAGCAAAAAGACATTCAGGCATCTTTCATTTTTCGAAAAATACCATGCAGGTTATGGGTCAAAGGTAAACGAACCTAAAGCACTACAGAGTACAGAGAACTGTAGGGTAAGAAAGTGAAGTAGAAAGATGTCATGATACTGGACAGAGAAGATATTACAGGACAGCTTCTATGGCCAGAAGTTTTGGGTCCTCTAAAAATTCTAATCTCAAGACGATGATATCAAGAAAGGAGATCTTTGGAAAATGATGAAGCCCTAAGGGCTGAGCCCTCTTGACTGTTACTTATGTCCCTTCACAAGGGAGTATCCACGAATTAGACAGTGGACCATATTCAGTCTTTAAACCCATCTACACAATTATCTTGAACTCCTCACTTCCAGTGAGAAATGTGTTCCCTGCTGACAAGCAACACAGTGTATTGTTTCCAGTATAGCATACTGTGTGAACTAAAACAGTAAGTGACCTCCAGCCTTATGTGTGCACTTACTAGAGGGGCAAGAAAGACCCAATAAGGAACAACTCCTGGTTAGGACAACAGAATCTCATGCTTGCGTAAGATCTGATATTCCAGTGAGGATAACACTTGGCCAAGAGACCACAGAGAAAGGAAGTCTCACCTTAAGTATGCTAAAGAGATGTGGAGTTTTTCCTTTAATGGAACACAGGTATTCCCATTCCCAGAATTCCTACTCTGAGCACAGTCCCCAGGAGCTGCCATGACGTTTCCTGGCGTTATCACTCCTTTCCTAGGCCTGAGCATGAAAGGTACAGTTTTACCTTTTCCTTTTTTTGGTCTCGTTTTTAGGATGCTGGCCAAAACCTAATTATGCCTTTTCTGATATCTTGGGCTCCCTATGGTGGGTTGCCTTACTTAGCCTTGTTACAGGGGGGAGGGGCTTAGTACTGCCCCAACTTGGTATGCCAGCCTGTGTTCACTACCCAAGGGAGGCCTTACCATTAATAAGGAGTGAATGGGGGGGGATGTTGGTGGGAGAAGGTGAGGGATGGGGAACAGTGGTTGGTATGTAGAATGAAAAAAAAATAAATTAAAAAAATAAGAAATAATGTATACTGCCAGTTTTTCCATATTTTCTAGCCCATAGGTTCCACAGAATTTGAGTTTTTCACCTTTACAATAACCACATAAGCCAATTCTTTGAAATAAATCTCTATCTGTCAATCAGTGTGATTTACCCCTCTTTTCTGTCCTGTCTCTGTGTAAAACCCCGACTGAAAGTGGCCATTTGTAATTAGGCTGTTCAATGAGGACAGAGCAAACCCAAACTATAAAAAAAAAAAGAGTTCTCCTACATAAAACTAATCTAACCCACAAAGCACCGCCAATTCAATCCAGCAAGGAAACAGACTCTCCTCCTTTACTTGTATTAAAGGGATCTAGTTAGCTATCAAAACTGTTCTGAGCAAAGGTAAAGAAACAAATCACTACATGGTTCGCAGAGGACTGGCCTTATAGAAGACATTTCCCTGTCTTTTGACATTTATAAAGGTCAAAAGTTTGCAATCCTACAATTATTTTGCATTTGAAAATGATGGATCTAAAGGTAAATCTGAATTCACCCTAATAATAGCCGACATTTAGACCTGAGGGATGGGTTAAATGTATTTCTGCAATTATCCAAGTTTTACCAGCTTCCCTGAAACCCCATTCAAACTTATTAATTTTGACAAAGACAGGTTTTGCATGACTACTTAATGACTGAAAATCAAGGAATAAATGATTCTATGAACTTGAATTCTGTGATAGTTTCTCTTTAATTTGCTTTATATCAAATAGCCAGCCTAAGTAGTTTTGGCAAATGGAAAAGATTGTCTATCACTGCCCAGAAAAATATAATCATGCAAATTAGGGGAGAAAGAACTAGAGAAAGTCACTTACAAAACCTATCTTGATACTTCAAGAAAGTAGAACAATAAGATACATACATAACCAACTCCCTTAAATACCTGGCAGCCTTTTCTATGACAATGTAAACCACAGTTTGATGTTTGCTGTGGAACTGTACTCTGGACCAGAGTTGTCTGTTGCAGGCCTGAACTCAGGGCAGATACAATTCCCAGAAAAGAAAAAAACAAAAAAAAACAAAAAAAACCCTCACAACATTGGACCTTGTTCCTCTCTGTCCTTTTCCCTGAATGTTCTTTGAAGGAAGAGGTAAGAACAAAACAAGCAGGAGAGGCTGTTGCATGCATATAAAAACATAGGCATGTGGATGCCATAGATTCTTGTCTTCTTAGTCAGAGCTTGCGATTGTTGTGAAGAAACACCATGACAAATAAGTTAGTTGGGGAAGAAAGGCTTTATTTTGCTTAAGCCTCCATATCACCTCCATATCATCTCACAGGAAGTCAGGGCAGGAACATAAACAGGGGAGTAATCTGGAGGCAGGATTAATACGGAGGCAAAAGAGGGGGTACTGCTTATGGCTTGTTCCTCATGCATTGCTCAGTCTTCTTTCCTTTTTTAATTAATTTATTTATTTTATATCCCAATCTTAGTTTCCCCTCCCTCCTCTCCTAGTTCTTCACCCTGCCACCTTCCCTCTGTCCCCATCTGCCCAATTGACTTCTTCTCTGTTTCTGTTCAGGAAAGGGCAGACCTTCCATGGATATCAATCAAACATGGCATATCAAGGTTCAGTAAGACTAAGCACCTCCCTATATATTAAGGCTGAGTAAGATGAACCAGTATGAGGAGTAGGGTCCCCAAAGCCAACAAGAGTCAGAGACAGCCCTTGCTCCCACTGTGAGGACCCACAAGAAGACCAAACTAGACACTTGTAACATACGTGCAGAGTGCCTATATCAGTCCTGTGCAGGCTTCCTGGTTGTTGGTTCAGTTTCTGTGAGTCCCCTTTCCACAGGTAAGTTGATTCTGTGGGTTTTCTTGTGGTGTCCTTGACTCCTCTGGTTCCTACAATCCACCCCCAACCCCCACCCACCTAACCTCCCACCCCTGCCTTTTGCAGGATTTCCTGAGCTCTGTTTGGCTATGGATCTGCATGTATTTCCATCAGCTGCTGGATGAAGCCTCTCTAATGTCAATTGGGTTAGGCACCAATCTTTGAGTATAAGCAGAATATCATTAGGCATCATCACATTTACATTTTTTTCTAGTCCTGTTTGGTTCTATCCTAGGTCTCCCGGTCATATGGTGCTTCAGGAACTGTCGGGGGTAGACTTACGCTCCTGGCATGGGTTTTAGGCTAGACTGGTCATTGGTTGGCCAATGCCTCAATCTCTAGGCCAGCCAGTCTTAGGCCAGGACATACAATAGGCAGGACAGACTATAGGCAGGTCAAAAGTTATGTGGAGGGGTTGGTGTCCCAACCCCTCCTCTTGAAGTAAGACCACTAGCCCAGAGGTATTCCCACCCATAATTGGCTGGGGTCTCTCTGATAAACCACCAATTGAGAAAATGGCCTACTGCCTGATGTCATGGAAGCCATTTCTCAATATAGGTTCCCTTCTCTCACATGACTCTAGTATGTGTCAAGTTGACATAAAACTAGCCAGCACAATTGTTAAAAATATTTTCTCATGTACTCCTTCTTCAGTCATTTATAGACGTATCCCTCAATATTTGTGGGATAATATTTCATTGTACCTGTGGATACAAAGGTCTATAAATGATCACATTTCCTTGAAAATTTAACAAAAGTTGCTTTAACTTAAGTGTATCCTCATATACTTAAAATATAACAAGGATTCTTATAAAATATAATTATGTGAATAATTGTTAGATTTTTATTACTAGGGGATAATGACAAGAAAAAGTAAATTTTTGATTGGTACAGAAGCAATGTATTTTTCCATACATTCTTATCAGTAGTGGCCTGAAGCTGTGAATGCTGGAATCAGATTCAAGGGGTTGCTTGTAGTTAGGAAACCAAGTTCATAAGTCTTAACTGAATTTAAATAACACTTACAGAAGCTATAGGTACACACCTCCAAGATATAGAGCTGTGACCTTTCAGTTTATTGATAATTTCCCAAATGTTAAGAGAGAATTCTGTTTTTGCAATAAAAGTATTAATTTAATAAAAATCACATTTCAAAGGCCACACAGAAAACAAAAGCAATGAGGATTTGGGACAATAGCAGGCAAAAGAGAAACTAAAGAAAATTTGGTTTAAATTTAATTTAATCAGAAATATCACTTGAATATAAAGGTCACTGTTTGACTTGGAATTTCATTTCTAATTTGTTCTTTAGTTCTAAAACAATGTAACTAGGAGCTCTGTGGGATATCTTGGTTTAAATGTCAGCTATAAGCATACACGATATATATATTCATCTATAACTCTGACTGCGAGTTAAGTATGTGGAAGACAGTTCATTCTTATAATGAGACCATCTAGCTGTGTAATTCTTGGTGAGTAAATCAAAATCTCTAGCTGTTTGAATTTTCAATTCTACTGTATGTTCTGAGCAATATATCTCATATATTATAATGATTAAAATTATTCAGAAAGAGCACATCACTATTCTTACTATGTACATTATGAGCATATACAATAAAATGCTTTGGGGTGTTTAATTTAGGTAGACTGATTTCCAGTAAGTCAAATATGTCATTGACCTAGAAAGAGTAAATCATGGCTTTATAATTTCTAGAAGGAAAGACCTTATCATAGGAAGAATATAATGGGCACAACTACAGAGAAGCAAAATAAATGTTATAAGGCTTTTATAAATTACAAATAATAATATGCATGTATAGAAAATTTTATACTCTTATTGCTTCAGTTCAGAAAAAAATACAATTGGAACTTCATGTTAGACTCAATCAAACCAGTAAATAATTATTGTCTAAATTTATTTCTATGAAAATTAATTCATTTGCATGCACATGTTCATATATGAACACATCAAACTATCTGAGAATATAAACAGGATTTGGTGAAAACAAAACCACTAAATATAAAAAAGGCACATACAGAGGTAACTAGTAAAATATTAAAATAAGTGAATTAGTAAGTTTAAATGGTGTGAAACTCATTGATTCCAAGGGATAGAGAAGTTAGATATTCTGTTATATTTTTATTATTTAATTTTTTTTCAATTTAAATATATCTTGATCATATTCTTTCCCTCTTCCAAGTCCTTCTAGATTCTCTTCCCCATACCCATTCAACTTTAAACTATTTCTCAAAAAGAAACAAAACCCCAATAAATAAAACAATATGTGCTTTTTCATAAATATGTTTATTTTTTCAATATTCAAGCCTCTTATTTGGCATTTGAAATTGTGAATAATTGTTTGCTTTGCCAACACACATCCTTTGCTTGAGTTTCTCCTACTGGGTGTAAGGGCTCTGACCATTGGTAGCAGGTACATCATACAATCCCCTGTGAACTTTGACAAAAGACATGCTTGAGTCACACCCCAGACTATTAAATAAGAATCTCTGGAAGCAAGACCAGGTCTCTTTTATATTTATTAAAATATTAATTTTTATTATAAAATAAAATAATTATGTTATGAAATTATTGAAATATTAAAATAAAAGTGTTTGCATGTATGCTTTATTTTAATTATATTATATTTTTAAATAAAGAAATATTCATATTAAAAATAAAATATAATCACAGAATGCTACAGGTTTTGTGTCACAGCCCTAGCATAATTTTCCAATATTGGTTTCCAAATAATCTTCATGCAAGGTCATTCTACACTGTAACCAATCATACCAATTTTCCTGTGAAATTCACAGAAAAGTATTGAAGTGTGATTTTGTTTACTTATCCCTCCTAGGGTGTAATAAATAGTGAGTTGCAGAATGATCAGAAGCAACGTAGTGCACAACATTCTAAACAGGCTTGTAACTTGTCACATTTCTTTCTCCATTCTGTTAACCAGATGCTTGAAGCATCCGCTTCCTGTTCCTAACACTCTCACTGTATAAACTGTTAAGCTTAAAATTTGACAAACAGACACTTTTGTTCTGCTCCTTTCCTACTGGCTCAGTTCTTTGTTACACTGTTCAGTGCCAGAGTTTCCTCCGATGCCCCCATAACCTCATAAGTAACAAAAACTAACTCCCTAACTAGGTAGGAATGTTAATGAAAATCATCTTGTGTTCTGGATGTGAGAGGAGTTGAAGCTAGTAACTACTCTGCCCTTTTAATAGCAATAATTGTCAAGATTAATAAAGTAAACAATATTTTCTAACAGGATACTTTCTTTGAGTAACACTTCATGCTAAGATAAATTGATAAAATGGAATTATCATAATTAAGTATTATAATATCTTAAAAATTTCATTGTTACAATCACAAAAATCAGAAAGTGTCAAAAGGTTGGGAAAGGGTGTAAGATATGTTTACAGCAGGCTATAACATAAGATGTTATAATTGTTTCTGTCTAGACGAATGGACCCATTGCTCATGAGCATGTTAACATGTTTTTTCCAGGTTATTTGGTTGAATAGAGGAGAGCTGATATTTTTTAAAGGCAGAACTCATTTTTTCTTCTCTACTTATATTTACTCCCTGGAACACCTAGGATAGTTTGGACCACAGGTAAGCACTCAATAAATGTTTGAGTGAATGAATACCGCTAATATAGGATGTTCTGGGGAAAGAGATAAAAGAATATCAAACAATGACAGGAGAGATTGTTAGAAGGAAGATAGCAATTGATTAGTAGTTGCCAGAAGCCATTCAATATTGTTCCCACATCAACAAAAGAGGACAAACACAGGCAAAGATCAATTTTCCTTTTTACCATGTATTTCTAAAGCAAACTCCCACATCACTTTCTCCTTTTAACGTGGTAAATAGAAAAGGACACTTTTGCACAGTTCCCAGATGAGGTAAATTAGCATCATTACCTCTTCAGTTACCTTCTTTGCCTCCACTACTCAAAAGTGGCATTATCATACACAATAGAAATGTGTGAAAGACACATCAAGAAATACAATTGACTTCAATCTATTTAAATCGTATTTTACCATGAGGGCCTTGTACAGCAATATATTGAACTTCCTATCCCCATTTTCTAAGCACTGCCTCTCTATTTCTTTAAGAACTAGACATTCCAGATATTCCAGAAATCTAGTTTGCTTGCTGACTTTACAGACATCGCAAAACATGAGAAATAACATTGAGCAGTGCAGAAGTTCCCGGGGGAAAGCAAAGGACTGAAAAAGGATGGAAAGATAAATGGAAGAATAGTGCAGAGGGATTCTCTACTTTGAAATAGATGTGTGTAAATAATGTAAATAAAACATAAGCAAATACTTCTTATATACCGACATACATTTATACATATACACATACATAAAAAATTAAAGCAGTAAATAGTCATTAATGAACTATAGATGAAAAGCGACATCTAACAATATGAGATTAGACATCTGTCATAATTTTCTCCCAGAAAGTTACTCAAAAAAGTTATCTCAGACACTATAAATTAACATACATCTACATACACACCATTAAGTGAAAAACAAGGGAGTATTGTGTGATGAGTGTCCCATTAGCAGACACTGAACAAAAGAGGAAAATGCTGACAGCACAACACATGCTTGCTGCTTATCTCTTTCTGAGCTAAAGCCACAAGAGAGCCTTCAAAGTAATTATCAGCAGGGACACTAATGATTTAGTAAAAGTAGCATCTGCTATTTGTGGAATTACCTGTCTTTTAATTTGTATTATTCTTCGTAATATGAATACTTACTCACTGTTGCAGTATTTGAAAGGCTTTGCAAGCAGTTCTAGAATTTTGCCTTTTTATTACAGATGTCTTTGGAATTCAACCCAATGTGTATGAGGCTGTGCATTACTTTGCTTTCTCATGCTCCAATCAAACACCAACTGAAACCAACTTGAGGAGGAAAATGAGATTTCACCCTGTGAGTTGCAGTCCACCATCAAATGAAGCCAAGGGAGGAGCTTGAAGCAGAGACCCCAGAGCAATGCTATGTGCTTGCTTTCTTCCTCTGGCCTTTTCAGCCTCCCTTCTTATAAACTCTAGGCCCACAGGCCTAGGCATGGGACAGTCTAAAGTGATTAGGGACCTCCTATGTCAATTAGCACATTAAAAGAAAAATCTCACAGACATTATCCCGGGACTATCCAAAGGATAAAATGCCTCATTTGTCATCCCCTCTTCCGAAGGGTGCCAGGTTCACACTGCAGCTATGATAGACAAATACAGATCATAAGGGGGGATGGGTCTGTGCTTGTTTCTGTGCTATGCATGTGCATATCTGTGTGTAGGTGCAAAAATGTGTTCACATGAACAGATGTAGAGATTAGAAATCAATCTCCAGTGGTATTTCCAGGAGCTTTCCACCACGCCTCTTGAGACTGAGTCTCTTATTGGCCTGGAACTTGCTGAGTTGGCTCCGCTGGCTGGTAACCAACAAGGTCTGCCTACTACTGAACTGTCTGTACTGTGGTAACAAATGTGTGCCACCTTTTAGAACTAAGCCCACATAACAGAAAGAGCATTAATAACTGAACAGTCTTTCTAGCCCCAAAATTGATACTTTCAAAAGAAAACTCCTGGTGCTAAAGAGATGGCTCAGAAGATAAGTGTACTGATTGCTCAGCCAGAAGGCCAGGGTCTGATTCCTAGCACAGATATATACATAGGGGTGTGTGTGTGTGTGTGTGTGTGTGTGTGTATACAAACATCTGTATCTCCACTTCTAGTACATCCATTTCCCTCTCCTGGCCTCCACAGGTTCTATACGTATATAGTATACAGACTTAAAGGCAGGAAAAATACCCATATACACAAAAATATAAAACAATAATAACAAAAATAAAAAAATCCCTCAGTCTAAACTTTGTACTTAAATTGAACCATATGCTAAATGCAGGGTCTATCTTAGAATTGTAGATGTATAAGCATTTTAGTATTGCTAACAAGCAACAAGGGTGATAAATGGAGTTATAAAATTACTAAATGATTTAAGCTGCTGCCATTTGGGTTTTGTATTGTTTTCTCTTTTTTTCCCTTCCTTTCACTTTTAGTGTCCTGTAAAGTACTAGCACTTTCAACTGAAACACAGTCTAACGATACCAGTGAAAATTTTGAGTGTATATTTGTGTGTACATGAGCACATACATTCTTGAACACACATACACACACACACACACACACACACACACACACACACACTTCTACTTGCAGAACTCATGGGATCTGTAATATTTATCTCCTCCAGTCCTTCATGATATGTGTCTATGCCAGAAATTCTTTATTTATCCATCAATCTATTTCATTTTATCTGATTATACAAGGAACACAAACTTCTAACCAATTTCTACCTGATTATGGCAGTCTTCTTTTGGCAAGAATTCCTATGTCCTGACCTCAAGCAAAATCATTCTCTGTTCAGTTACACCACTTAGCAGTGTAAAATTAACTAAATGGGTGCTAATCTTCCCATTTTGATACCTAAAAAATTGTCATACCAGTATATGCACCTTAGAATATTCAACCAAAACTAATTAAGATAATAGAATAAGATGCACTTAAATAATGACTAATACACAGTTCTCACAAAATATCTACCTTATCATTAACTTCATTATAATCCATTCATGATAATCATCATCTTCCTTATTTTGACAAAATCAAAGCAATGAGCAATTATGACTTAACAAGATCTCTTTACCCTTTATCACTATGCTTTGAGATATTTTTCATTACTTTGGCCAGTCACATAGAACTTGTTCTAGAAGTACATGATTCCTAAATGGTATGCCAAGTATACTGTATTTCTGTAAAGAACAAGGATCAGAAATCTCAATTTTTTTGAAATATCACTCATATGTTTCTTGAGTGTTACCATCTCTTTGTAAAGCTTGATGTTTGTCAATGGCTACCCAAAAAGAGAAAACATGACTAAGATATAGGAAAGAAAGATCTAGTTCTTCAATGAGAATCCAAGTTCTGAGGAGTTGTGCATCATCAGATAAAGTGCCCCTGAGCAAATGCATACATTCCATAAGTCAATAATTTTAGTTATTTAATAAACATAGATATGGTTTTATTTTTTCAATTAAGAAATAAGAGTTTCAAATTATTATAAATGTTAATATGTAAATATGCAAAAAAGCCACTTCAACTTAATATTCAAACATAACTTTTAGGATTATTGTTGAGTTTCTTTTGCTTTTTCACTTGGGACTTACAGAGGGAAAAAGATCACTGTATCATGACAAAGAAAAATTGGGATCCCTACTGGAATTATTTTTCAATCATCATGTTTACTAATATCATATATAAATTAAATACATATGCAACCACTCCCAGAGACTCTCTCATAACCTATAAATGAGAATATATACCGAAATAACCCAGTGACTAGACATTCAAGAGAAAAGAAACTGTCTTCTTCCAGAAGTCAATTTTTACTATGAAGTAAGTCCACTCAAATGGTATGTTCATGATCTATACAAGTAGCTTCTTATCATTCATCATTCTTAAATCCCCACTTTTATTTTGACTAACACAGATTAAAAAAAAACTACAACTAGTATTGAATTATCAAAATGAGAATGTGTGTTAGTTTTTAAATCTGTGTTAATGTCATTTGTAGGTAGAACTTGACCATTTGGTTAATATCTACAGAATAGAAACTGGAAAGTACTAGAAATTAATATGTTTTTCTTAGTAGACAATTATAACATACTTGTTATTAAGCTACAAGATGATAGAACAATTCAGAAAAGCATTATAATCAAGGACTCAATTTTCCACAAGAGGCAGGAAGAATAGGTTCAATATCTACCTACTTTATTTAACTCTGTTGTAGAGATTAATGCAAATCTGCATTTCATAGTCTGCTAGGTGGCCTTTTCTGAACCACCTCACTAACTCCAATGTACAATTTCTTCCACAAGCAATCCATCCATTCATGGTGGTTACAGAGAAGAACTTCATCTGATAGACAACTCTACTAGGAAACATTCCGTAAAGTTGCTAGGGGTTAATAATGATACAAAAGCCTTTTCTATGCTGAAATTTTACTGTTAGTTAATTGGGTGTTTAGCAACCATCTATTCTCAGTAGGGCTAGGGTCCTCAGGAAACACAAATGTATATCTTTAATCACTCTATACATGGGCAGTGAAAATACTGCCAGCAGAAAACAAAAATCTACTTGGGTTCAAACTTCAAAGTGTAGTAACTTACCGATTGATTACTTATAAACATACATACTTGAAACTGTAAGGTCAGCTACAGGAATATCTAATATACAAAATATCTTCCCTAAGGTGTAGATCAACATCGTTTGTCTACTTATTATTTTACCTTAAGCGTTCTACTGATTTAGCAAAATTTTTTAAGCTAAACTCTCTTGATGATTATCAAATTTATCATGTTCATTAAAAAAGATTACCACTAAAGATTTTTTAAAGTAGAAAAACTATTATAAATTGGGACTTCATAATAATGTATGATGATGTTTTCAAAGATGACCTCTGGCTTGCATCTATAGATCCATTCCGATGGCTTCTCAGGTTTAATGATTTACTGTCATTGAGACAAATGGAAAAATAATCCTGTAAAATGATAATTACTTACTACCTCTTAATCTAGATAGTTTTTAATGATAGTGCTTTATGAAGCTGTATTCTTCTGTTTGTAATGCTCTATTTCAAGACAACCTGCTTCAATAACAAATGAACAAAAATGATTAGTGAGATTAGAAAAGATACATAAAGCGTCTAAGTAAATGAACCGTTCTCATGAAAACTATTAAATTGATAAATTAGATTAAAATGTCACTGCCATTAAACTCTTTTTAATAAATGTCAAATAAATACTTCAGCTGTGCTCTGCAGCCTCCTGACTGTTACTGTATCTGTCAGTGAAAGCATTAACAATTGTTTTTGCATTTTATGTATTTTACCTAATTAAAAGATTTACATTCTTTTCACAATTGTCATTTTCAGGCTTGCTGATGAAACCAAATTCTGAACAATATTGGACTCAAATACAAACATTTTGAAAACAAGTGGAATTTTCCCTCTAATTTTGCAATGCAATCTATAGATTTTTTTTACAGAGTTCTTCACACACATGCACACATACACTAATATATGTGCTTAAACACACAGAGAGCATTTTTTGGTGTATAGGAATGAGGATATGGAAGTTCTAGTGCATATAAAAACATAGCAAATAGAGGTGATTCTATAAGTTAGGAGTTGCAGCTAAAATATGAGTTGTATGCACATGTTCATATATTGCAGCTTACTCCGCAGTTGGTGGTGCTGTTATGGAAGGTTGCAGAATAACACAAGATAAATTATATAAATAGACATAAGGAATCCCTTTTGAAGTTCTATCAATATGACTTGAATGTATATAGTATGCCTCAGACAGGCAAGAATGAAAACATAATAAAGGAAAGCATATGCCCATAAGTAAGAAAGACAAAAAGAAAAAAAGTCAATAAAAATATTCAAGGGTATATTAAGCCTCTAATACATTTGTGCTTTGATTATAACAGAGGAGAATTCTCAGCCATAAATTGAGTAATCAAGGACTAAAACTGAGAAGAAAGTAAGTTTAAGACTGGCAAGCAATTTCTTACACCAGTTTCTTATACTCTGGTCAAACAAGTAGAGTTACCCTTCAGCTAGATGTCATTCTCTCCCACAGAAACCACAGGACATTTTTGAGAACAATTCAAACATCTGAACCAAGGGAATGAAGAAAAGAAATAGTAAATAATTATGAAGTTGATATTTTAATATATGTTTTAAGTCTTTTGAATAACCACTGTGTAAAAAGAATGAATGCATATTGAAGAATTTTTGTAAGTTGTGGAGTCCAGTCCCAATGGATACATCTACTAAATATCCCCACACCTAAGACACAGACAACATTCAGAGGAGGTAACAGGATTCTGTGAGTCGGAGGATCTGGAGAGGATCAAGGTGGTTGCCATGAGATTTTCTCTCCAGATAAAATGAGAAGCTACATCTGTAAAGTCTCAATGACATGACAACCTACACATGAACTGAACAAGGACAACAACAGATGTGCCAAACTGTGGGAGGGAAAGCCCATAAGATCTCAACCTTACACAAAAAACTATAGGCAACTGAAGAAAGCTGTGATCAGGGGAGCTGATCCTTCCCAGAGACAGCACACCAGCTGATTGTTCCATGCTGAATGGTCAGCCCTGAAAAATGTATACAGATAACATTATACAGACTAAGTTGGTTATATTTAGGAATGTATGTGTATATCTTCATACATACGTGCATGCAGTAACCATTACTGAACACTGGCTCTGTTTCCTTACTTCTCTTTTCTCATGGAAGTATCATTCTTCTAGAAAGATATGAAGAAATTAAAGGCTAAATCCAGAAATTGAAAAAAAGAAGATAAGAAAAATATTACACATACAGTATATACATATATGCACATGATGAGGCTCAAATATATGAGGTAAAGCACTGTATGTAAATTAACATTTAAAACATTGGTAAAGGCAATAGGAAATACATTATCAAACAAAAGACCATGTATAATGTTTTACATGAGTTATTGTTAAACATACAAAGGAAAACTTCATATTGAATATGAACAACACCTGAGCAAAAGATGGATGTTGAAAGAGAAAAGCATTTAAAGTTTTTGAGTATGTATGAGTTAGTCTCTGTGACCAGATTACCTAAGGACAACAACATTAGGTAAGAAATATCTTTTGTTTCATAGTTTCAGAGGTTTCAAACCATGTGCTGCTGGCTCCACTGTTCAGGACCCAAAGTGATAAGTAACACCACAGTAGCAGTAGTACCACAGTGAGAGAAGTGACTGACTGACTCCTGGTGAGCAGGAAGCAAAGACAAATCAAGTTGGAACAGGATATACGAATCTGTTACCTACTGAAACCAAGCAAGGGATTTTTTTTTTCCAGAAAGAAAAAGATGAAGACATTAAGGAATTCTGTTCTCAAATGTTTGGAATGGAGGAGAAATAAATACTGAATCAGCATCCTTTCCAGACTGATAACAAACAGGATCAAGTTAAATCCATTGATAGGAAAGCAAATGGGATGCAGATCTTCATTATCACATGTCTAAGAATCTGGTAGAAAGCCCGTATAAGGAATAAAGAGTGTAGCTAGAGTTTTCCTGCCTGGCCCACAGTCAGGACAAATCTCTCTCACCTGCCAGTCCCACAGCCGCTCAGACCCAACCAAGTAAACACAGAGACTTATATTGCTTACAAACTGTATGGCCATGGCAGGCTTCTTGCTAACTGTCCTTATATCTTAAATTAATCCATTTCTATAAATCTATACCTTGCCACGTGGCTCGTGGTCCACCGGCATCTTTACATGCTGCTTGTCCTGGCAGCGGCTGGCTGTGTCTCCTTCCACCTTCCTGTTCTTTTCTCCTCTCTGTTAGTCCCGCCTATACTTCCTGCCTAACCACTGGCCAATCAGTGTTTTGTTTATTGACCAATCAGAGTAATTTGACATACAGACCATCCTACAGCAAAAGAGATCGCCAAATGTTTAGTTATTAATTACCTTTATTTTATTTTGTTTTATTGTTGTTAAGCCAGCCTCTCTTGAAGTCTTCACTCAACGTGATATAAGTATAGAAGACTCATTGTTGTGGAAGCATATCCTTGTAACTTACTCTTCTGGGTCAACAGAAGACACATCTGTTGTGTATTAGCCCTTTCTTCTCCCCAGTTCTTCTCCTTAGCATTTTGGTTTTCATTGTTCAATGATCAATCACTTCCCTCCAGCAGTGAAGTATTTTTCATTTATTTATTATTCACTTATTTATCTACTTATTTTGCCTTTGTCTATTTCTAGAACAGCCGTCATTGCCTGGGATCAAATTTCTTTACATGGTACCAGAGAAGATCAAGTGTTTCATTAATTCAAACTTACTTTGCTTTGTTCTCGTAGGCAGTGCTGTTTAGTTTTATTTGGGTACAGACTGAGAATCCCTTCTGATTTAATGTCAGGAATGTGTAAGTGTAACTTTAAAGTTTAAAAACTTCAACTTTAGTGGTATATTATTTATGTTGTTAAGAACTAGGAACAAAAATTAATATAGTGTGTTATTCCATTATTGTTTCTGAAATACAGTTTACTAATGAAAAGGTGGAACTAGAGCTTATTAAACAACAATGAGAATTAAACATACACTTTAAGATAGAGAAAAATGAGTGAATTCCTGGAAGAGTCTTTAATTCTTTTATGGTATAGATTTAGTGGATGGACTGAATGCATCAATTGTTTTAAATTAATCAGGTTCATAGAATGCACAAAAAAGCAAAAAATAAATAGGTTAAAAAGTCCAATTTTAGCTGGGCAGTGGTAGTGCGCACCTTTAATCCTAGCACTCGGGAGGCAAAGCCAGATGGATCTCTGTGAGTTCGAGGTCAGCCTGGTCTACAAAGCAAGATCCAGGACAGGCTCCAAAACTACACAGAGAAACTCTGTCTGGAAAAAATGAAATAAAACACAACAAAACAAAACTCTAATTTTAGATAAAGAATCTTTCTAATTGTTAAGCATTATTCAAAATAATAGTATCTAAAAGCTAAATTATGAAATTAATTATTGGTGAGCTGGAGAGATGGTTCAGTGGTTAAGAGCACTAGCTGTTCTTCCAGAGGACCCAGGTTCAATTCCCAGTACCCATATGGCAGCTCAGAACTGTCTGTAACTCAAGTTCCAGGGTGCCAGAAGCCTACATGCAGTCAAAACACCAATGCACATAAAATAAATAAACCTTAAAAAAGTACAAAATTAATTATTAGATATTAAATATTAAAAATAGTTTCAATTTTTATTAAATTAATCAATCTATAATTATATATTGAAATAATCAATAATAATCAATAATTATTAGCTATTAAATATTTCAAATATTTCAATTTTTCTATTTAAAGATAGAGTAAAACAGGGCAAGGAAAGACTTTCTATTGACTGAATTAAGTATGACATATAAACAAAATAACTTTAAATTTCAATAATGTTGTTGGAACTATTTGTAAAGGCTTTTCATTATGCTGCTAGTCCTGAAGTAATTAATTTTCAATTATACATTCAGATATGACCATACTATTTCACTCCAGAACCATCCTTAATTTTCCAAGAAACTGAACAAATGGATCTCTCATGCTAAAGAGATTGAAAATATTATCATTTTTTCTTGAAAATGTTAATTAGGAAATGCAGAGGATATACAGTGGTAATAAAAAATAGATTTTGTGCTCTTGCACTTATTTTTCCACATGCATCATCAAATTTCTAATCAAAGCATTCCAAATAAATACTGTATAGCACTTAACAATCAATCATCTGTCATCACTAGAGACTGGCTTTTACAATAGACTCAGATTTAGCTTCGCTTTGATACAAAGCAAAAGCAATGATTTTAGGCAGATGTAAGTATGGATTGCATGAAGCTGCAGATCCAGAGTAGCTTCATTATCGGAAAATGAAAAAAAAAACTCCAATTAAAAATTATTCCCTACATGAATTATTCAATTAATTAAAATCTACTGCACATGAAAGTATCTACCCTTGAAGTATTTAGACTAATGAAGTAATATGAAATTAATGCAAAAATTAATATATAAGCATAAATTATCAGTTTTGTTACATGTTTCAAACATGTCTACAATTTCTCTTCCCATTAAGTATAGAAGCCTAATTTTTCTTCTCTTGAATGTGGGTCAGATTAAGTGACTTGTTTTGAAAAGTAAAATACTGTCAAAGTACTATTGCATGATTTCTAAGGTGATGTCATATAGAAACAGAGTTTCTGCCTGTCCCTGTCTTACAGAACTCATGTGCTGGAAGAAAGCCAAGCAACAATACGCAAAGGGCAAGTGTGCTTGTCTGGTCATCACCCCAGCCAACATGTAGATCAATCACCAGCCATTTAAATGATGATTTCAATGATTCCAATTTCCTGGCTTTGGGAGACTGGAGCAGCAGTAAACTGACCACACACAGCTTTTGTCAGACTTTAAACTCACCAGAAAATGAATATTAGTATTTTAAATTCCAAAGAAGTTTTAAAGCAATTTTATATGACAATTGATGATTGGAACACATCATAAAGGACAAACGAGAAATGATTGCATAATTAGTAGGGACCTGCTATGAATATTTGCTGAAATATGGAAAGACATTTTATTTTAATGTTGGTATGTTAATTGATTAATTTAATTAATAAAATATTTACAATAGCCTGTACACATTTAAATTATGAGATTTCATGAGGGTGTTGCTTGATAGAATCAATATTAAAAACAGCAAGTCAATTTCACCCACTCTCAGCATCCTTAATTGCCTATATTTCATATATGTGAGTAACAACACTTATTGAAAAATTTGGCCAAGAATTTGAAAAAGATCAAGGAGAAATTTAAGGGAAAGTTTGGAAGGAGGAAAGTGAAGGGAGAGATTATGTAATTATATTACAATCTCACAAAAAGAAAATTTTTTTTTATAAACCCACAAAATCAAAGAAATAAACAAATGGCTAAAGAGATGGTTCCACAGTTAAGAGCCCTTCTGGTTCATGCTGTGGACGCAGGTTTGGTTCCAGCACCTCCATGGTGGATCACAGTCCTCTGTGACTCTAGTTCCAGAGGATCCAGCATCCTCCTCTAGTCTACACAGCAAATACAGGGGTATGGAACTCATACATATATGAAAGCACAAACATACACTCATGCACATAAATTAAAACAAATATCAAAATATTTAAAATAATGAACAGACACATGATGCTCTTGTTCCAGAACAAACTTGTTCCTCACCATAATACCCTTTTATTGTTGGAGGTTATTATCTATCACTCTGTATTACTTTCTAGAATTGTGTGTAAATGAAATCATACCTTATGTACTATTGCAGTGAGGGGTGTGACTTCTTTCACACATAATAACTTACTTTGGGTTCATTATGTTTTCATGTACTATCACTTGTTTCCTTCATTTTTAATTACCCCTGGGTATTGATTTGAATATATATTCCATCATAATTTTTGGCTCTGTTAATCTTTAATGGACACTTGAAATATGTACAGATGTTTATTATAATGATTAAATATATGAAAAAACAATGTTACATGCTTATTATAGGCATTACAAAGAGTAGATTTATGACAGGTATGAGTTTGATGTTTCACAAAATTCTTAGACTGACTGGATGAGGTAATTCAGGTCCTCAATCCTAGCACTTGGAGGCCAAAGAAGGAGAATTGTTGGAAATTTGAGGCAGACCTGGGTTATACAGTAAATTCTAGGCCTACTTGTATTACAAATTGAGGTCCTGTCTCAAATACCACAACCTTGACAGCAAATAATTTATTAAACTCTTTTCAAAAGGGATCTTAGCATCATACATATCATACAGTCCGAAGCCCTGTTGCTCTAACTGCCCCATGCCACTCAGCATACATAGGTTTGGAATTGAAGTAATTTTAATAAAAATATTGCAGCATCTCACTGTGTTTCAAATTTAAGTTTTCATAATGATAAATGGTTTTAAAATGTATTTTTGTTTCCATTCCACGTCCCTATGCATTATTTTTTCTACTCTTTGCATAGATATTTTTCCATTTGACTTGTTACTCTCAAATATATACTGAGTTAAAGGTTACTTAAATATATTATACACTAGTACTTTTCATCTGGCATTTGGTTTTCCTTTTCATTTGTGAGCAGTATACTTTAAATTTATTTCATTTAATTTCATTAATAAAAGTAAGACTAGATGCTTAATTTGGCATGTTTGGTAATTATTGATCTAACATTATATATTTGAAAGCTTGTCTTTTCTCCATTTTATTGGCACTCCTCCTGAAAATCATTGGGTACATATGTGTCAGCTTAGTCAGTTCTGTTTTTCTTTTATATTTGTTGTATTTGTTAGTTATAATTTAAAATAGTTGTTTTTCAAACAATATGTTCTAACTATTTCTGCTTGCTCCCTATTCTTCTCACAGACCCTCCACACTGTTCTATTGTCTAAATGTCTGCCTTTAAACAGATATTACAGTGTGTTGAGTATTTTGTGTGATTCTACTTTAATCTTTGATATCGTATTGGATATGATTAGGGGGAATGTGTGTCTTACTTCAATTACATATATTTAATTCATCAGCATCAACATTAATAATATTAAACCAATTCGTTTTCAGAACATCAAAGCATATATCGACTTCCTCTATGATTGATTGCTTTTGAATAATTTTCGAATCCAATTCATTTTTAAATATATCTTATTTCTACCTATTTTGTTTATATTCTCCCTACCTTGCTTCATTGCTCTATATTTTTAAACACTATAGGAAACAAGAGTAATGAGATTTGGCATCTTCCTTTTACTTTTAATTTTTAGAGGACATGCTTTCAGATTTTTACATTCTGTATTATATTGGGTACATATGTTTATATATACATCAATGGGGTATGATACTTACAGTCCTAGTGTTTTTTTCATAAAAGAATTAGTGTTTTATCATAAAAGATATTAAATTTTGTCAAATAACTTTTCTGAATTTATTGAAATACTCATAGCCTTTGTTGTTCTTTCAATTAATGGGCTGAATAATATTTGTGATTCATGTTGAAACACACTTGCATTCCTTGTAAGAAACGAACATTATCATGGCAGTTGATCTTTATGTTATTAAACTTCGCTTAGCAGAATTTAATTGAAAATTTAGCCATGGTGTTCATAAGGACATTGGTATATAATTCTCTATTAAATTTGTTTACCTTTTTGTATATTTTATCAAGTTTTGATACTGAGATAATACAGGCTTCATAGGATGAGTTTGCTTCCTCTTTGAAATAATAAACAGAGGAGCACTGTTTCTGGTTTCAGGTCTGGTAGAATTTAGAATTGATTCAGTCTAAACCTGAGGCTTTCTTTATTGGAAGAGTCTTTGCTATAACTCTCTCTTGTTGCTATGTCTGCTTTATTTCTCATACCACTTGGTTTGTCTAGTCATGTATCTAAAAATGTATTCATTTCTTCTGCATTTCCAAATATTAGACAATTCCAGTTTTCAGTATACTCCATTATGATTCTCTATGTCTTTCAGTGGTATGATTACTGATATTGATAATTCCCTTCTCTTATACCATTTAATATGGCATCTTCATTTATTTTCTGTTGGTTAGTTTGGCTAAGGGATTTTTATCCTTGCCCATCTTGTCCTTTATTCTTTTTTTAAAAATAAATTCTTCTCGCATACAGTACATCCTGACTACAGTTTCCCCTCCCTCTACTCTTCCCACCCACACCCCATCTCCCAGACCCACTCACCCTCTGTTTCCTTTCAGAAAAGAGCAGGCCTCCAAGAGACAACAACCAAGCAGGACAAAATAAGATATCACAGGACAAAGCAAAAACCCTCATCTCAGGCTGGACACGGCAACGCAATAGGAGGAAGAGTCTCAAGAGCAGGCAAAGGAGTCAGAGACACACCCGTTCTCACTGTTAGAGGAGTCCCATAGAAACACCAAGTTAACAGAGTGCCCAACCAATGTCTGGTTTAACTTGAGGCCCACACCTCCAGAGGGAGCCCATGCCTGGAAACTACTTAGCCCTAGAGCACTAGGGTAAAACCAAACCAAAAAAAAAAAAAAACAAAAACAAAACAAAAAAAAACAAAAGAAAAACCACAACTGGCACACACATTCATTAAAAAAAAAAAGGAAGAAAAAAGAAAAGAAATGATATTTTTTCCAGTCTTCATCAGAGAGGCCTCCCAAGCAGGAGATGTGGGCAGGTGCAGAGACCCACAGCCAGGCCTTATGAAGCAAGAGTCTTAAATTGGAGGTCTTTATCGGGTCCCTCCCCTCAGAGATCACGAAACCCTGAAGAAGATGGGGAGGAAATACTGTAGGAATCAGGGAATGGAGGACACCTGGAGAACACGCCACACATGAATCAGCTAACCAGGCTCATATGTGCTCATAGAGACTGAAGAGGCAAGGACAGTCCTGGCCCTTGACCCTTGTATCGTTGTTTTTGTTTCCAGTTTATTAACTTCAGTTCTGATCATTATCTCTGTCTTTCTACTTATCTTGGCTTGTTCTTTCTTCACTAAGAGCTTAGGGTACATCATTAGGTTGTTTGAGATCACTTTGGTTTTAAATTGTGAACATTCAGCTGTGAATTCCCTCTTACAAATGCCTTGTCTTATCCCACACATTCTAAGCAGTGGGGCCTTAATTTAATTTTGACTAGAGGGTTTTAATTTTTAATTAAGATTTAATTTAGTGAGTGTGGTAATCGGTTTTTTTGTTTTGTTTTGGTTTGGTTTGGTTTGTTTTGGTTTTTGGTTTTTCGAGACAGGGTTTCTCTGTGTAGCTTTGCGCCTTTCCTGGGACTTAACTTGGTAGCCCAGGCTGGCCTCGAACTCACAGAGATCCGCCTGGCTCTGCCTCCCGAGTGCTGGGATTAAAGGCGTGCGCCACCACCGCCCGGCAGTAATCGGTTTTTAACTTTCAACTTGTCACAACCTAGAACCCACTTGAGAAGAAAGCTCAATTGGGGAATTAATTCCTTCAGGTGGGCCTGTGGACACACCTCTGGAAAGGTTGTATTGATTACTAATTGAGGTGGGAAGCCCCACTGAGCAAGAATATCCCTCATCTCTGCCATACTGTCTAGTTCTTTATGCCAGAGTCCAGCTGATTTTTTTAACCAATCCAAAAAATTTCAGTATGGCTGACTTTAGTTGGTCTCTGCTCTTCATGCTACACTCTCATGACTTTTCATGTCACTTATTCCTGTAGCCACACATCTACTCTTTTGTTTTACAGTCATGAGGATTTAAAGCCAGTGTTATGCGACTCTGTTTAACATTTTCTATTCATTCCCATTTTTTATTTAAAAAAAGATACTTAAAATTTTTCAGTGTGTATGTTACAATTGCCAGAATTTTTGTGGTTTTAGTTTTTTTGTTTTGATTTGGTTTCAGTTTTCATGACTGTGGTTCAAACTTAGGACCTTGTGCATGCTAGGCAAGCACCCTACAATTATGACATATCTTCAGATTTAAAAAATTTAATTATATTAAATGACACTCAAATTATATATGTCTGATAACTTTAAGAGTTTGTGGAGGTCTATATTTTCATATAATGTCTCTTATCATATCCCTGAAATGCATTTTTAGCATTCTTTTCAAGGCTATTAACAGAAATTCTCCCAATTTTTGAATGGTCAAAAAATCTTTCCTTTGCCTTCTTTTGAACTGGACAGATAGTTCTAGACTAAGTCATTTATTTATACTTCATATTTCGGGTTATTGCAGTGGCTTCTGGCTAGCATCATTTCCCCTAAGTTACTCCCCTAGTCTTTGACCTCCTAACTGAATTAGATCCCAGATCCCTTTTCTTTAACATCTTTCCTTCTTCTTTTTCTTTCTCCTTATTTTCTGTCCTCACTCTGGCCCCTGCTCCTCCTCAAATTAATAGCCTCATATTCTTTCATTATTATTGCATATATATATATATATGTATGTATGTATGTATTTAGACATACTGAGTTCCTTTACTTTTATTTGTATCTATATGCACTTAAGGCTGACCAGTTAGGACCAGATACCATATCATCTTTGAAAAAAGAAACTATTTCTCTCTCAGTAAACTCTATTTACCATAACTCTTCATCCAGCTTCTTTTATAAACTCTTTAGCTATTTTCTTCTTATGCTTAATTTTTTTTTTATTTCTTTAGCTCAGGTTGCAATGGATTCATGGATCAGTGAGTTAACAGTTCTCAGCTAAGCTGAAATGTGCAATCCCTTCTTTTCTCTAATTACACTTTTGTGTCTTCTTACTATTCTATTTCCTCTCCATTGAGGACTCATTTACACCTTATTAGGCTGCTTAAAGTTGTCTAATAGCCACTGACATTCTGTGGATTTCTTCACATCTTTGTTTTTAACCTTTTGATGCTTGACAGTGAATAGTTTCTTTCTGTTTCCACTGCCTAATTTTCAGTAAATCCTACAAGGCTTGTTTTTTTGTTTGTTTTGTTTTTTGCCAGATCTTTTATTATTTCTAGAAATCTAATTTCTAATTCAATATTTTCTACTGCTCTGCATCCTCAGTCTTTCTCCTGTTTTCTTGGGCACATTGACAATAGTTTCAGTACTAGTGTTAACTGATTTTCTTTTAATCCTGTAATCTATTCTATGTTTACATAGCTGTAGTTATCCAAAATTTTCTCTCCTACAATTTATAATTTCCCACTCTTTTAAGGACTTGAGCATTTTTTCATAGTAATTTTATTTATTTAGTGTTTATATATTCTAGTGTGCTTTTTCAATCATTTTCTGTTTTTTTTTTCTAACACTGAATTATATTATATGTAAAAAACTAAATGAATTCAAGACATCTTTTAAATTTTGTAGGTAAAGCTGAAGTCTCATTTAAAGACAATTGGAGCCATGGGCTACTCATCATCTGTTCATCAACACACACAGTGCTTGTATCTGTTTTTGTTCTATGGTTCAGAACTGGGTAAATTCTATAGAGACTACACACACACACACACACACACACACACACACACACACAAACACACACACACACACACACACACACACACACACACATGCACGCACATGCACATGGTCACATGGCTATCTGGTTCTTTATAGAAAACCATTTCCCTGTACCTACTTTCATACCCTTCTGAATATTCTGCTCTTTCATGTGTTTTTTCTCTTTAGATGCTGGGTTATTATTATCTCTGTTCCTTGATTTTACAAAAAAAAGTTTTTCTTTTTTATTGTAGTATTCTCTATTTTTAAGCTTGATAAATATCTTCACATGCATATACTGTCTGTTCTCAACTGAAGACTGGAGGAAGTTTCCCTACAAAACACAAAATCTCTACATGGGTAGGCAGCTCTCACCATGATGTTATTAGGTCCCTTTAATCCTAACTATCCTGAATTCCCAAAAATCTTCTTAGGATCCTTACTTACTAAGCCTTACTAAACTCTGCCTGCCTTTTAGTTCCCTGATCTTATGGCTGAAACCTTTCTTCAGGAAGCTGTCTAGAGTTAGTTAGGGCTGATTATATTTGATTCCTCACTTTAACAATCATGATCTTTTACTACCTGTTGACCAGTAGTAAAACAAACCCAAGAATGGATACCTTAGTTGTCTGTGATTAGAGAGGAAAAATTCCCTGTAATAGGAGCCACTGGAAACTGAGCACAGCACTTAAGATGGTATGATTAGGAATGTCCTTTCTGGGAATTATTAATTTAAATAAGATTGATACAACACAGTAGGCTGTAAGGTGTGAAATAATGGAAATACTTTGCAGGCAGAAAGTCAGTCATTTGTGAAAGTCTCATGAATGGTGTGGCATGCATGCAGAGAGACAGAGAGTCAGAAATAAGTATAACTCATTAACATATCTCATGTGTGGTAAGGAGGTGAGCGCTGGAGACAAGTGCTCTACAATGTGTGCAAAGAACAAGAGTAGGAACGTTTGCACATGTTGATATCTACGAATTTATTTGGACTAGACTTCTGAGATCAGATTTGACCAACTGATTTTCAGTATTTATGCAGCCTTGGCAATTTATGTATTTGAACATGAGATTCTTCAGATTAATATGAAGAATAAAATCTAGCATAAAAGATTGGAAAGAAATAATAATACTAGGTTGCTTGTAGTTCTTGAATATGGTAATCCTGTATCCCTTCAGCCTTATAATTTTTTTCTTTCAAGCATGTCACTCTAATCATGTTGCTATTTTTGATTACTATCCCTACTTTATTACCAGAAATATTTCTTATCCCCACCTAAAACCTTTATTTGCACTACTTTCATTCACATGACACAATCTCAATTCCAGTTGCCCTCAAGGATATCGCTCAGAATATTTGTTTCATATAATAGCAATTATCACCATCTTTAATTGATGTTTCATGAAATGAAAATTTTTAATTTAGTATCTGGTATCTCTGGTATTCTAATAGAAAGTAAGGTCCACAAGTCAAGGATTATATTAGCATTTTCATTGTATACCATGTCATCTTGAACAGTGTTTGAAATTCAAAGTCATCATCAAGTATTTGTTGAAGGAATAAATAATTTCAATGATAAATATCAGTATCAATATTATATTAATGTCAAGAATATCAGTACACCATTTATAAGGAAAATGTATTCCTGTATTGTTGCCATAATTTTTGTATTTTTAATTAAATTGTTTATAGAGTATTTGAGAAAGTTAAATAAAGGAGACAGAGTAAAGAGATATAAGACAGACATCAGATGATAGAAAGAGAGAAGTTGTTAGGAGGAAAGAGAAATGAAAAGTAGGGAAATAAATGATTCCTGGTGAAATATAAGAACATCACTGGCTTCATAAGTAAAAGAAATTCCTCTCTGAACCACTCATTGCAGTTTAGGATGACAAAAAATTTGAGAGCATTCTTCTGACTATGGTTTTTAGATTAAATTTTGGATTACATAACATAAGTCTTTGATTAACTCTAAGAAAAATGAAATCTCTCTCTAGCTTGAGCACAGAACGCTCATTTTGCAAGTACATTTTTTTTTAATTTTCACAAAAACAGAAACAGACCCATATAAGTGAGCAACAGTATTCAATAGAGACTAGTACTACAAGAAAACTAACTTTAGTCAACTAAAAGCAAAATATAATCTGTCCCTGGTGGCACTCTGAAATAATCGTATGTCTCATACCTTCAAGGATAATGTCTTCCATTTAGACAAGTTCAGTATTTTCATTTCAGTTTTCCATATTCCTATAAGACTAAATGCAGCTACAAATATGGTATGGCAACTTCTACAGCCTATAATACTGCAATCTAGTTAACCCCAACATACTTCCATTCAAAACTATCTAGAAAGCCAAAAACTCAGTGTAAGCTAGCATCACTTAAATGTGTATTAGAGCTTTCAAGAAACTTAGCGAAAACACCAGGAACTAAATATTGAAAAGAAACTAGAAACAATGCTATAATGAGATTTTTGCAGTCATGGGTTTCAATGGCTGTTCTCAGACTCCATAGAGTCTTGGGTATTAATAATTAAACACAAAACACAAAAGATAAAGAAAAGAAATTGCATAGAACTATGGCATAGGTCAAGAATCTTTAAGGAGAAACATAGCCAAGTAAGGTTATGCAAGAGAAATTGAAATTCTTCCCACATAACTCTCAGTGGTGTTAAGCTGAAAATTGAAGCCACCTACCACAGGCAGTCTCAGTTTGTGTGAACATAATAGGGCATTTTTGTAGCATGGTATCCCCTACCAAATACAATCTTCCTGCCTCCACATCCATGATGTCCTCTGAGCCAGAACTGCAGGAGCAGTAATGTTGATGTGTCCACTGGTGCTGGACTCTCCATGCAGTCCTCTGCATTGTATTCAGTTGTAGTTCACCATGATGTCTCCATTTTCTGTGAAAAGAGGCTTCTTTGATGAAATGTGATAGAGAACTTTTTGTTCAGACTTCTAGCCCATTGTTTTCCTGGTGGTCAGTTGTCTTTTGTGGTTTGTTTGGTGGACTTTTTAGTTTTTAGTTCTTTATACATTCTTGATATTAATTTTCTACCAAGATATATGATTTGACCTACTTCTTTGTACTCTGTGTGATTCGTCTTCACTCCGATATTTCCATTACAGAAGATTTTTGCAGAATCCTTACAGAAGATTTTTAGTTTTATGGCGTTTTATTTGTCAATTTTTGGACTTCATTCCTGAGTTAATGGGGTCCTAATCAGAAAGCTCTTTCCTATACCCCTATCTTCTAGGGTACCACCTCTGTTTTTTCTCTCACAGTTGCATCATTTCAGATTCTACACTGTGGTTTTTGATCCATTGGGAGTTGATATTTCATGCAGGGGAATAGATGTTGATCTAATTTCATTCTTCTGCAGGTGAACGTTCAGTTTTCCCTGTCCAATCTCCATCAAATGAAGCCTTTCCTTTAGTGTGTATTTTTGGCATTTTTGTCAAATAACAGATGGCTGTAGTTAGATGCATTTGTGTTTAGATTTTCTGTTTTGTCCTATTGTTGTATGTCTGTTTTTATGCCAATACCATACTGTTTTTATTACTATAATTCTCTAATATAGCTTGAAGTCCAGTCTGGTAATCACTCCAGAATTGTTTGGGCTCAGAATTCATTCAGCTATCAGGGGTCTATTATGCTTGCATATATATTTTAGGATTTCTTTTTCATATTTCTGTAAAGAACGTCATGTGGTTTTGATTGGGATTGCTTTATAATAATTCATGTTCACTTGTTTAACATATAGTCTATACCTACAGACTTGAGTATTTACAAGAGGTCACAAGACCAGGAAAACCAATAATACTCTTTACTATTTGGCAACCTGCAGATAAATATGCCACATACAATTGGTTTGTAGTAAATAAAGTTTAGCTGTCACATGATAACAAAAAAGTTTGCAACATTAACACATATAAGACAGTTGGAATTTTTGCTTGCTTGTTTGTTTACTTGATGTTTGTTTTAAAATCAGGTATACCATTCACTGGTTGGGATAATGAGTTTTATCCTATGTGGTTCTTCATATCCTCAGATTGAAGATATTGTGTTAAATAATTCCTGAGAATTCTTCTAATATGAGCATGTGTTTAGTAGAGCATGTGGTTCTCCTATGAAAGTAGTTATTACACCTGTGTTTTTTTTTATAAGATTCTTATGCTTCTTCCTAAAGAATTTGGATGTTTAATAATTTATTCATAAATACATAATGCAAACTATTGGCATTTAAATTATTCAGTGAAGTTTACAGTGCCAAATAGATAAATGCATAACATTAAAATTTTAATATTCTATAATTAGCTCAATTTAAAATAACAAGCTAATCTTAGTAATATCCTATGCCTCCAGCAGCTCCACTATTTACTAAAATACTATTGTAAGTGAAATAGACATATTTAGCATGTCTAAGATTGAAAGTTACTTTGGATGATCACAACAGCTCTGGATCAGCCCGAATCACACAGCTTTAGTGTACTGAGAGGTAGTGTAAATCATTGAATTATTATTTAATAAAGTAAAACTGGAGAATATGAAAAGTGAACCTTGATGGTCTTTGAATCAAATACATCTTAGCAAAAGAGAAAGCAGAAGTGTGTGGCTGCTATTATACCTTCTTTCTTAAAGAACTCTGTGTACACTGAAATAAGAACGCTTGTGAATGAAATCACAGAAGCTACAGTAAGCAGGACAAGGAAAATCTGTCTTCAGTTCACTCCAGTTAGTGCATTCCAAGGGACTGAGGTGAATTCCAAGTGTTGATACTGATTTCTCTCTAATAACAGAAACAAAAAATGTCACAAAGGAGTTGAATGTTATGATTTTCAAAGCGAAAATAAGAAAGTACTAGATATTATAGATGTTTATTTTGACAAAACATATTAAAAAGAAATTTTAATTAAAGATATAGTTATGAAAAAAATTGTATTTGTCTGAACCTAGGAAAGAATAAATAAAATCATAGTGTATAAGGTTCTCAAGAACGTGTCATTGTCTAGTAACTACACATTTTCCTTCCATGGAATTACCATAACAGAAAAACAAAGGATATAATGTTGCTTTTATTCATCCATATAATAGGGATAAAACTCAGCTCTAAAAGAATGCTTGATAAAGAAGCCAATATAAACATATAAAAACAATTTTGACCAGTTCAATTGCAGCTGGAATAGTATCCATTTATTATTGGTCAACAAATGGGAAAAGAAGAAACACTGTAAAGATTTTGAATAGATGGATGCCCAGCTATTAATGAGAAAATTTTCTAAACACCATTGTTCTGTTGCAGTAGGTGAATACATTTACATTTCTTACTATTGGTGGCATAATACAGTTTCTTTAGAAGTAACCTGCTGTTGACATACATCGATTCTACTGACTGAAAAACAAAAGTCATCCATAACATGTACCAGACTTTTGACAGTATGAAAAGAGTTATAAAATATTTATTAAAGTTCTATGATTTTATCAATGAGGCAATAAAGACTCTTTCAAGTAAAGAAAATTCTCAAAATTAAGATGACTAGCTAGGCAGCTGCAGAATCTATGTATAATTCCTTACCTCTAACATGTAAGATGATTTTTTATAGCTGCACAACAAAATGTTTTTAAAATCATCTACAAAAATTACACCTTCATGCATTATATTTTTATTCCATTACACGTTGAAGAGATTACTACAATCTGAAGAATCAATCTTCCTCCATATTTCACTCATTCTAGTGCAGAAAGGGGAAGAACATGGGTTCTGATTAGTCATGAGAACAAGTCTCATCACTCAAAAGGCTGTGTGGCTCTGTCAGAATAATGTGTACTTAGAAAACCATAGGAAAGGTGAGCCATGAAATGATTTGTTTAAAATTTTTACTATTTATTCACTAAACAGAAAGGTGTTCACTAAAGTGAGCCTAAAGAAAACCTCAGACTCATTGAAGTTGGTTACACTTGGCTTTGTCGGCTTATTTTTAAAATTATTCTTAGACAACTAAACACTGGAGTGAAATTAAAGAAACTATGGTTAGAAAGTAATCAACGCTGTGTTTTCTCTTTTAATTGAAACAGAAAATGAAGTCCTGGTTCAGCAACATTGCTTAGAGTTTCTTTCAAGCTCCACCCCCACCTCCCCGTTTTGTTAGAAACTGCTTATCATTTAGCTGGTGTAGATGAGTAGTGACGCGAGCCTGAGCTAACAGACTGAAAAGGCATGATAAAAAGGTACCACATCTTCACTTCTGATATCGGAATTACATTTTTATTCAAATCAGAACAAAAGTCTTTACCATTCTCAGAAATAAGGTCATTGTAATCTGTCTTCCTGCATTCTTGAAGACTACATAGGTATTTTTTTCCCACTTCATTAGCTTCGTAGTAAGTTTTCTCTTTGTTGTGTGATTATTCATTTCACCATTCAGCAATGTTTTATATTGATAGATAGGCCCAACAAAGTGGGACTTTTCAACTTCTCTGAATCTTGCTCTCTGGTTATTAAAGATTTCTTTTCCTTCTGCTAGTCAAACTGTAATCCTTCTTTCCCCACCATGGGGTGGGGGG
>CABHPQ010157215.1:0-46547 GCA_902168405.1 Peromyscus aztecus | reverse complement strand
GGGATAGATTCTGATCCCACTGCCGGGGCCCCTCAAACAGACCAAGCTACACAACTGTCTCCACCATGCAGAGGGCCTAGTTTGGTCCCATGCAGGCTCCACAGCTGTTGGTCTAGAGTTGGTGAGTTCCCACGAGCTTGGTTCAGTTGTCTCTATAGATTTCCCCATCCTGATCTTGACCCCCCTTGCTTACATAATTCCCTTCTTTCTCTTAGACTGCACTGCCAGAGCTTGGTCTGGTACTTGGCTGTGGATCTTAGCAGTCCCTTCTTAAAGTGCTTTACCACTAGGTAAGGAAGACAGCCATGCCAGTAAATAAAGCCTTTGTCTTTCATAAGTTGACCATGGTTCTCTTTGACATGCCTAGATTATCCCTCTGGGTTTTAGCCGCTATTATTCTTTAAGTCAAAAACTAAAAACCTGCTCTATTCTCCCATTCAAGAGAGTCCAATCTGAGGACTGAACACACAGTAAATTTCTTTAAGAAGAGCATGCCAGCATTCTACACAAATGAATGATATATGGAAAGGGATTCAGTTATCATTTTGTTGTCAGACCTCAATCATTTATCACTTTGAAGCTGAAGATTGATAAAAACCATATATAGGGCTCTTTGTACCTAAGACTCAGGGAATATTATGGAAGAAGTAGTAGGAAGATCATAAGACCCAGAGAAATAGGCACTTTGCTGTGAGATTGTGTCTCCTAGTAATTTCAGAGAAAGACTACACTCATGAATTCTTATGAGCATGTATGTCTAAACAAGACCTGAATTAAAAACACACCAATAGACAGGCTAACATGGAAGGGGTATTCTCATAGAATCTCAACCCAAGACAAAGAGCTATAAACAATTAAAAAATTCTGAGATGTAGAGAAGTAGTCTTCTCATAGGAAGAGAATACTAATTGGTTACCTAACGCCATGTTCTTAGACCTGAAATCATATACAAGTAACAATATATGGATTAGCAGGTTAAATTAATGCACACACACACACACACACACACACACACACACACACAGAGAGAGAGAGAGAGAGAGAGAGAGAGAGAGAGGTGTATATGTATATGTGCATACACACACACACACACACATATATATAAAACTTTTAAAAGGTCATGAATTTGAGAGGGAGCAAGGAGGTAGTTACACAGATGGGATTTGAGAGAGGAAAAAATGGAAAATGATAAAAACATATTTTAATTAAAAAATAATTAAATTAAAAATAATGATAGTATTTAGGAGCATCATTTATAATTCAGCTGAAGAAGGTACAATGATCAGGAGTTAATGTTTGAGAGATTTGAATTTGATTCAGTAGGAGGATAGCAAGTATTTTCAATGTACAGAGTGTTCTTTGGGTTTAAGCAGCCTCTCCTAACTATTCTCACAAGTTTATTTGAAATGTTTTTGAGTCCAAATGCACCAATAAATTATTAATTAAATACTTTTTACTAAAACTAAGATCAATATTATACATATATTATATATATATATATATATATGAAAGCCAAGTTTTCACTGTAAACCACACACAACTGCCAATAAAGTAAATATTTCTGAATACTGCAATCTTAAAGTACATTGAATTTAGCACAGAAATTTTAGTTGTTCAACATTGAAAGGTTAGTATTTATAAACGAAATATATAACATGAGCTTTGTGAGCTAAGGGAAATCACTGGATGAGGAACTTAAACTTGAGTTGTTTATGGCTCCCACACTACCTTTTATTACCCAAGTTAGATAAAGATTATCTGCATGGGTACAGTATTTTTGCTGAATTTAGAAATAGCCTTAGAATTCTTCCAAACATGGTACTTCAAGCATTCACATTCATAGTGACCTCTGATTTGAATCTGTCCTTGAACTATATTGTGGATTGTTTTCCTTATCAGTGAATGAGAGCGGTTTAGGATGGTTATGTTCCTTATGCAGAAAAAGCAGACAATCAGTCAAGGTACCACTGCCACATACTCTATGCCAAGCTCTGGACTTAGTTGAGTGTTTTATACTGAGTAGTGATTTTAGGAAGCCTATGCTCTTTGATGGAGCTCTCAGTTACTCTTTTCTTACAAACATTTCCATCAATGCACTTCAGGTGGCAGAGTACCACTCCACCCACATGGCTCTATAACTTCACTTACAACCACGGGTTTCCTATGTCTAATATGGTCTGATCTATTTCTACAGAGAAAAATGTCTACTTCCACGTGTTTGATTACAACATTAAACAATGAAGAGTAGTACTAGAAACCTTTGGTGAAAACACTGAATGGACATTGGCTTTGGACCAATGCTCAGCTTCAAATAGAGAAAGCAAATGATGCTGCACCTGAAGCAGAACTGAAATAAGACCTATTACTATGAAAGAAAGGAACAACTTTCATTTTTAGAAAGAAAATTTCTTTGAAAATATGAATCTCTTTGCACACCATGTATATTATTAAGGTGTTTTGCTGTGGGATGGTCTGTATGTCAAATCGCTCTGCTTGGTCAATAAATAAAACACTGATTGGCCAGTGGCCAGTCAGGAAGTATAGGCGGGACTAACAGAGAAGAGAATTCTGGGAAGTGGAAGACTGAGGCAGCATGTGAAGATGCCGGTAAGCCACGAGCCACGTGGCAAGGTATAGATTTATAGAAATGAATTAATTTAAGATGTAAGAACTAGATAGCTAGAAGCCTGAGCCATTACGCCAAACAGTTTAAACAATATAAGTCTCTGTGTTTACTTGGTTGGGTCTGAGCAGCTGTGGGACTGGCGGGTAACAGATTTGTCCTGACTGTGGGCCAGGCAGGAAAACTCTAGCTACAAATGGCACCCAACGTGTTGGCAAGAGTTTCCACCTAAAACCTGAGTAAAAAGATTCTAAAACAGACCTAAAAACAGTTCCTAGTTGTCTCTTTCAAGTTAGCAGCAGCCTGCGTGTTTGAGCTACTATGGCGAGTTCCTGGTGTGTGCGCTCAACGTGCAGTATGGCGGGAATGAGGCCTCTGCAAGTGGCACATTAAGCTGCATCATGGATTTAGCCTTTGCTAGTACAAAACAAAAAGAGGTTTCTGAGCTACATGCTGCTTTGATAGAAGCATAGACCCACTATTTCTGAGAGTTGATGATTCCCAGAGCTGGCAGAAAATGTACCACCGCCATGTTGGGAAGCTGAAGTGGGCAGAGCCAGCAGCCACAGCGCCGTTTCAGTCTTAGAATACTTCAGTTTAAAGCAATAGGTTCAAAGTAATATAAAAAAATAATGAAGTGACTACAGATTCAATTCAACCAAACTTGGATCCACCAAATGGGGAATGGGTTGGGGGATAGTCTTGTTTCTTTGAATACCTTTTTATTCAGATAGTGCTTGTTCTGTTCCACATTAAGGCCTTGCTTTGACTTGGAGTAAGTTCTTTAACAGCATATTGTGTGATGAAATAGCCCGAATGAGGCATTGGAATTGTGAAATGTCCTGTGAATTTGCCAATCCCTAGGTGGAACCAGATCACCTTTGATAGAAAGGGCAGTGGATGCCAGAGGCTCCACTCCAGGTGATGCTCAAGCCTCCTCTAATCAGGTCTAAATTTAACTGCTGTGGACGGAGTGATGTCTGCTCACGTAGGGAAGGGTTCACTGAACTGTCTTAACAATTCAAAGCAACAGGAGCAAAACCTCATCAACACCCTGAAGTTGTTTCATGAATCTTTCTTGATGTCTGATAAGAAATCTGTATATATACTCCAAATTTGAAGATACTGGCAATTGTGTAGATACATTCCTTGTTCCATCCAGCTTTTGTCCACCTTGGGAGTATGTTTGTGATGATCAATTGGAAAGGCAGGGGAATAGCCAGTGATATAACATTCTGTTCTTAGTAATTACAGTTGAACTTTGCAGTAGTACTTGGCCCTTAAAGAGGTCACTGCTATGTTCCTTTCCACCTAGTGAAATAGTCTGGCAGTTCAGTACAAATACTCTATATTGGCAACTGAGACTGCATGATGGTAGTGCCTAGGTTTGTCTGTAATGAGTCCCTTTGCCATGCAGTTGAGACAGGAGTGAAACAGATAATGAGGGAAGCCCTCCTAGCTTGAGAATAGGTCTTGCAGTCCAGTGAATGAGTGTACCGTGCAGGAAGCGGGAGGAGGTGTAGGTCAGTGTTTCCTGACCAGACTGCATGCCATTCTGGGCAATAATGTTGGCATGGTCTGAGCTAGCCAGGAGCACGTTGAGTGATTAGAAGTTTGAGATTCTTGGTCAAACTGAAGACTTATTTAGGCACCAGAAACCTTAACAAGTAATCTCTCACCTTGAGCCACATACTTCGCTTAAAGTATGCTTTATACCCCCCAACCCCCACACCCCCAAATCTGTTTGGGGTTAGGGTTTGGAGAAGTGAACGGAGACATGTGAAGAGGTTTGTTTAATGGCATACTGTACTGGAACACTGAAGACCTGCAGCAGATGTAAATTCCAAGTCTTGTTATAAATTTTTAAGATTGTGAAATTATCAAAATGCACATGAATCAAGTTTTAATACACTGTCTGGGGGGATGAGGCTGTCCATTGCACCATTTCTTTGGGTTCTCAGGCATGGTTCGGCAGTGTAAGAACTCTGTAACATTAACATTGAATAAAAAGTAAATCTATGAATGGTAAAAAAAAAAAAAAGCCACATAAAGATGGCTACCATAGAGAATCTGGATTATGTTCTCTTTGATATTTGTAACTGAAGAAAAATATTTTATTGCAAAATATGTTGAGTTATGCCAAAATGTATATTTTAAAGGTACCTTGACTTCAAAATTTGTATGTAAGGATATGTTGCTTTGGAAAGGAGACTCTGCTTTTGTTTCCACAGAAAGTCAGAGGCTATGGATTTATTCCAGATTAAGATACATCAAGTTTGACCAGCCAAGACCCCCTGAAAGGTCTCTGATGACACCATGGCCCAGATGATCCAACATCCAGAACGGTTTGAAGACAATTGGCTCAGACGATACAGCCTCATGGACTACTCCATAATCCTAAAATTTTCTTTGTGTTCCCATAAGATACAGTGCCCCTCTCCAGCAGGAAGTAGTAAGAGAAGCTATGCCCAAATTCCCAAATATACTAAGCTGGCTTTGGAGAAGAGTAAAAGTTAAAACCTTCCTTTAAAAAAAAAAAAGAGGCCGGGCGTTGGTGGCACACGCCTTTAATCCCAGCACTCGGGAGGCAGAGGCAGGTGGATCTCTGTGAGTTCGAGGCCAGCCTGGGCTACCAAGTGAGCTCCAGGAAAGCTGCAAAGCTACACAGAGAAAAGAAGAAAGAAAAGGGGAAGTGCTGTGGGATGGTCTGTATGTCAAATTGCTCTGATTGGTCAATAAATAAAACACTGATTGGCCAGTGGCCAGTCAGGAAGTATAGGCGGGACTAACAGAGAAGAGAATTCTGGGAAGTGGAAGGCTGAGGCAGAGAGACACTGCCATGACAAGCAGCATGTGAAGATGCCGGTAAGCCACGAGCCACGTGGCAAGGTATAGATTTATAGAAATGGATTAATTTAAGATGTAAGAACTAGATAGCTAGAAGCCTGAGCAATTAGGTCAAACAGTTTAAACAATATAAGTCTCTGTGTTTACTTGGTTGGGTCTGAGCGGCTGTGGGACTGGCGGGTAACAGATTTGTCCTGACTGTGGGCCAGGCAGGAGAACTCTAGCTACAGTGTTTTCCTTGGTATTATTCTGGAGCCAGATTTGCATACATCAAAAGGAATCCCTGTGTTAAAGTTACCAGTATCCAATGCGTCAATTATAGACATCTGTCTTGCAAACAATTCATTCCCAAATAAAAATACCATTTGTAACTGCTACAAATCAAAAATATATTTCAGGAGGGGGAATGTGTCTCTTTATTAGAGCACATGCTTAGCATTTCAGAGGCTTAGATTCCGATCCCCATACTGGAGAAAAATTCAGCTATTACATCTAAAGTAGGAGACTCATATGGGATTTTGTTGACAAAATGGGAAAATAAAAGTATGAACAACAAGATACAAAATCACATGTAATACAATGTAGTTGAATATGTGCCTGACAGTTTTCTATGTCTTTTGCTACTATCTGCATCATAAGGGAATGTCTTACGCATATTACTAGTTAGGAATAATTAATCACGATCCTAGATATAGTTTCCACTAAATCCTTTTTGTACCACTGTCCAGTTTAAAATACTTTAAGTCGAACACTTGAATGTCTGTGGATATCCATGTGCTCCTTTCTAATGAGCATGACTAAGAATTCTAGATTAGACATAGCATTGGAAAGTAACACATTAGTACTGTGCCAATCTGACTTTTGTTACTCATTTTTGTTCTTCCCAGTTTTATTGAATGGCTATCCCATCTTCTCAATTACTATAGTTAGGAACCCAAGCATATATTCTACTTCTTCCATTCCATAGTCAGTTCATTAATAAGTCCTATTATCTGTCCTATACAATACACACTATTTCTGGCCATCTGTCCCAACTTCACTATTTTTTTCTCCTCCCTAGTGCTTTATCATGTCTCACTTAGAAGTCAACATTAAACTGAATAGTGAGTTTTCTGTGTTTTTGTTTTGTTTGGTTTGTTTCTTCTTCTTGCTCTACTCCTCTCTTCCAATAGACTCCCCATATACTAGTTAATGTGATTTTTGTAAAGAGACTAAAATAATGTCGGTGCAAGCCTAAAAGCCTTCTAATAACAATTTACATTGTGTGCTTAAAATAAATATGAATCACTGTATAAGACCTACAAATTTCTGGATCCAGTGTTGTGTGACTTTCTTGGGGAAATAGTAATGAATGCCAACTCACCCAAATTAGGGAACAAAAGACAAAAGTCTCCAAATTGTTGAATCGATGAGTTTATTATGGTTATTATATAATCATGGGTGACAGGTTATTTACAAATGCATATATGACTCAAAGGCACCACCAAAATCCCACACAGCTCATGAAATCTGTATTCCTAGAACTCCTATATGACCTGTAGCCTATTCTATAGGTAAGAGAGTCTCCCAAGGGCAGCTTACTGATTGGACAGTCTCATGCCCATTAGTCCTTTAGCTGCTTATATAATGTTGGACAAGTAGGGGACTTGCAAATCTTGTATAATTCAGGGACATCCTGAAATTTTTAATTTGTTTACCTACAAGTCTTCAAGAGCTTTCCTTACAGTGTAGACTAATTAAATTCAGAATAAATTACTATACAGCAATGCACATTTTTCAAGCCTCAGAATATTTTTCCTTATACTTAATATTCTTCCCTAGGCCTTTTCAATTCTTTCAACACTGTCATTCTCAGTGTCTTCTACAAACAGTGCCTTGTGGACAATGCACTTTCTTGTTCTTCTCAAGACTAGATAGATCCCACTTATCTTTCAGTATTGGATTAAACTCATCTAATAAGAGACCACATTTGCTCTGCTCCTATCTTGATGGACTCCCTTTTTCTTTGTACATATCACCCTCAGTGAGTTTTCCTCCCCTGTCAGTATCAGTATCTCTTATTACAAGGTGACTTTCAGCATACAACAATGCCTTTAGCTATAAACAGAAAGCTTGAAGTACCTGTGAATTCATATTCTAGTCTACTATGGAGTGTAGACTTAGCCAATAGCTCATGGATGTGCAGTATACATCATTCTGTTCCCAGACTTCATGATAGGTACAACTCAGAAGTTAAACCATGTTTCCCCAAAGTTTCCCTAAGACTGTGCTGATGTTAAACTCTATTCGATATTACAATTTTGTGTGCTCTCCTTTCTTTCCTGGTACATTCATCACTTCAACATTTTCCTGGGAGTATCTTCCAATAAATACCAACACAAAATCTCAACTGAAAGTCTACTCATGGAAAAGTAAGCTAATAGATTACAGAAAAATTCTCCCAGTTATTACATCAATGTACCCCATTAGTTTTATTTGTAGCATTTATCTAAAATTTGTCTTATATATTTTGATTTTTATATTGTGTATATCTCCCACTGGACTATTAACAGTTTATGGACAGGCATTGTATCATTTTTTAGTTAGTATATGTGTTTTTTTTCCCAGCATAATTTTATTGTCAGCATTGTTTGGCTCACAGTAGTTGGCTGATTGGTATTAATTTAGATTAAATTGATATTAATTGAAATATCTTTATTTCATTTCGTTTTGGTGTGACAAAATGCACCATGAAAGCAACTTAGAGAAAGGGTTCATTCTATCTTATATTTCATGCTATACTCCATCAGTGTAGTGAAATTAAGGTAGCAAGAAATTGAACCAGTTAGTCACAGCCACAGCCAAAAACAGAGAATTGTGTATTTTTTTGCTTACCTCACATTCTCCTATTTTATTCATTATAGGACACAAACCTAGGGAATGGTTCCGCCCACTTCTAGGCTGTGTCTTCCAAATCAATTAAAGTACTCAAGATAATCCCCAAGGCCATGACCACAGGTCAACTTTGTTTACACAATACTTCACTGAATTTCTCTTCCAAATTGTTTCTAGATTTTAACAAGCTAATAAAATAACCATCATAGTCACAACTAATAAATTCTTTCCATTCCCTTTATTAATCAAGATGAAATTACCTGTCATTTCTCTGGATTTCATGGAACCTACCAAGTAGCTACTGATAATATTCACATTTCCATAGACCTTCACAAAATGAGGAACACATCTTGGTGATGCTGGCATAGCTTTGTCTCTTTAGGACAGTGTATATTTCCTACAACATGTAGTTTTCCTTTGGGGACTTACTACATGCCAGGAAGAAGTAAGGTAGAGATATGGTACAATATTACATCCTAGCAAACAATTTGTGTATTGTCAATGTTTTCCACAGTCAAAAACTAAGTAAGGCTCATGGCTAAAATGTGTCCCATTCACTGAACTGATAAGTAGCCAAGGCTCTATTGAATGCCATGCCCAACCATAAAAGCTGTACTCTTTAACTCTAATCATATTCTCTCTGCCCTGTGTGAAGTCTGCTTAAGTTGACTATTATTTCTGGAATTCACTGAATGAAAAGAGTGGGGTTGTGATCCCTCAAAGTAAAGGTCCATGTAATAGGATACTTGACTGTGCCGCTAAGCTGCTCCACGCTGCCTTTAGATTCTAAATGAACTTGGCAATTGCTGCTTTGGTTCAGCTGATGCTTTGACATAGACTTCCAAAATTATAGTCTGTTTTCTACTAAGGACGTGGACTGATAAGAACCGGAGAGGTTGTTTTATACTTAAACCTCAAGAGCAATGATGATGTCTACAATATTGTGCGGGAATGGTCATGGGGGACACTTTGACTCCTGAGAAGAGCTGTCCTGATAACCTCACCTCACAATGTACATTTCAGGCCCCCATCAAAGCAGAAAAATGGCTAGTTGAGAAGAAAAGGCAAGGGAATGGTTTAGAAATGGCACTGAATTATTTATTTATTTATTTGGCTACTCACATGTATTCAACTCCTATGTTTTCATAGCATATACTTGATATCATAAAGACAACCAAAAGAGAAGTAGAAAAATTCTCTACTAGGATGGCAATAGCAAAAGCTTGCATAACAAGTGAAACATGACACAGACATATTCATGTTCAAGAGCTTTGCTGTTGAATTTGAATGCTGCTCTGCTTCTACTTCAGAGTTGTGTTTCGTAATCTCTGTGCAAGGTGTCTAAATAAAATAAAGATTAGAATACAACACCTGCATCAGGTTATCCTGATTGATCTATGAGAAAACATTTGTAAAAATTCTTTTACAAAGAAGAGAAGAGAAGAGAACAGAAGAGAACAGAAGAGAAGAGAACAGAGGTACAAGTCAGAAGTCCAGTGGAAGTGAGTGAGATGGGATCATCTCCTTATACACTGAATGTGATCACATAATGGCTGAGATGGAATGTGATGGTGACATATTAGATAGGAGGGACAGGAGTCAGGCCAGAGGTAGCTTAGGAGGGTAAAAGAGAAATGAGGATGTTATGTGATTAATAAAGGAAACTTTAAGCCAGAACATATGATGGTTTTAATTTCAAACTTCCAAGATTACTGTGAATACAATGTGGAAGGTACATTTTGCTGAGGGGAGTTGCCCAATTACTGAGCTACAGAATTAATACAGGCAAGAAATGCAAGAACCCCAAATAAGAAACTATTACACAAAAGCAGATTTGGGGAAAATACTACAGAAAGACCATTTTGTGGGTAATGGTTAAATCAGTGGTAGATTAGTTTGAGTAATATTATTGACCTCCATAGCAAAGAGATACAATCAGGATGGGTATAAACCTTTCATGATCATAAGGAGTGCTCCAAATTAAGTCACTACTTATTCATTTGATATGTGGAAGAGAAGTTAAATGAATGCTTTTTGGTTAAATACATGAACCAAAGCAAAGCATAGGTCATCAGTCCTGGTGCCCAAATAAAAAAATAGGATCTTAAAGAGATTCAAATGGCAATTTAAAATCATAGGGACATTGAGTGACAGAGGAGAAACACAGGTCTTTCTTCAAATTACAGAATACCTGCTGATTACATTTACAGTCTTAGCTCTTGTCACTCACCTATGTGAACTCAGATGTTCTTTTTAAGGAAATGAGGATGCAACTTCTCAAAGCATGCTGGGAAGAGATTGCCTATGACATTCTAGTCATTTTTTACACAAATTATTCATCAACTGTCACAAAATGGTGCTTTCAGGAAGGCTCAGAATCTAACTGTAACAATTTTACACAAAAAGAATATGCTAATCAATCAATCTACCATGAACAAGCACTGAGGACAACTCTGACTACCTGATAACAGTAACATGATAGTAATAAAGGCTATAAAGTGGTGGTGACCATTTGGATTATCCATAGCAAATCAGGCTTGAATTTGAATTTAAGCCCTAATGCTTACTTTGATACCACAAACAAGTCACATAATATGTTTATATACCAGTAATATCTGTAAACAGGATTAATAGCTGCTCTAAGGCACAGGGGTTGTGAGATGAAATGAGATGATATGGTCCTAGTGTCTTCCTCAGCTGTGGTAGACAGAAGGATATAATTGTAGTAAAAACAAGTAACAATCCTCAATTTTATATATATTCTCCAAATATGAGTGACTCAAATGTTAATATCATTAAATTGCCTTATTATGAAAATACTCATAGTGGCAGTCTCCACAGTTTTCTGCATATTTTTAATTGAATTTGATTTATTTGTAGAGTACATTAAGCCAGTCTTAATCCTCTCATGAGGATAATGTCACAGAGCTATGTCTGATTAATCTCAAGCCTTGACTGAAAAAAGTGGATCTGAAAAATAGCTTCTTGATTTATTCCCATGGCACCGATTCTGTGTGTAACATAACAATTGCACCACTAAATTTTACAGTATTTTCAAAGGTCACTGGTAATGTTTCAGCCTTTTCATGAATCAGTCTTCTGCATTCACAGTTTGTGGAATTTCACCATCATACTTAAAAAAAAAAAAAAAAAAAAACAACTAAGTGAAATAAACATTCAAGTCTCAGTGTGTATTTTATTTTGAAATGACTATTTGCATAATAATGTTTTTATATGTAAATTGAGTCTCTGGCTGCACATAAACAGATCTTTTAATGGGGCTCACTGAAACACAGCAGCCTTTAATATCAAGCTATGTACCCTCAATGTTTATGAATGTTTGTTTATGGAGGTCAGTCCCCATTCTAACATTTAGCAACTTTAAAATCAGTCCTACTTAGTTTTATTTCACTAATTGGCTACTGAACTCTTATAAAATTAATTCAGAAGACAGTAATTACTGATAGAATTTTAACTTAGTGAGCCTGGCTGTCTGGTGGAATCAGGTGGGCAAACCAACAATCACATGCAAGGAGGTCTTGTTCTCTGCTTCAGTCAAAGGCAGGGAAGGGATTCCTTCCATCTGATCTTGGAGACAGTGGGATATGTAACCTAAGGAAAAATGCACTCACCAGTGTTAATATCTAGTCTATGTCAGCCACTACATTAGGCGTCAGGTAGTGATGGTAGTCCCCAGTCTGGCTGGCAATACTGAATGGCAAATAGGTGATAGCAGACTAATGTGCTAGGAGTCTCATCACACTAGAAGTGGTTTGGGGTATTCCTCAAGATGTTGTGTCCAATCTCAAGGACTAAAGTATGGGAAAACCTCTTGGGCTGAAGTCATAGCCACAGTTAAAAATGTGAAGACTCACAATTCTTTTACCTCAAAAATGTAAGGGTGGGTCTTCTCTCAGGCAGGAGGAATTTTATCTCCACATGATCAGAATAGATACAATTCTTTCTTTTATTAGAGACCTGCAAGCACATCAATGTGGCTGGATAGGAAAAAGCGAAAGATGAGGTGTCAAGGTTAAACCAGAACAATGGAAAGGGGCCTCACAGACCATGTCAAACAGCCCAACTATTGTTTTACAGAGGAGAGAAGAAAACAGCTTTCATTATAGTGAAAAAGACTTGAAAATGGCTAAAAAAGGAATGAAATGTCTATGAGTTGCTTTAACAATCCAAGTAAAACACATTTTTTGTTTTTCTAACAAAGAGATAAAATGTCTGGATTTGAGAATTTGTGTTAGATAGGGTTTGATGACTAAGTAAGTAAAATACAAAAGAGCACCAAGGACTTTAGTTGCCTGAGTAAATCCAAAAAGTCCATGTGGAGGTCTTTTGATACCTCTGCCTTCTCGTTCTTGCTATATTGGCCTTGGTGGATATGGTCAAAAATACTAGAAATGTGTAAGGCAGAAACAAGAAGTGGATATAGTTCTAAAGTTGGGGATACAGAAAGAGGCAAGAAAGGAAGAACTAGACTGCAAAGAATCCTGACTTGAATGTCTTAATTCCATCTGCTTGTTTTCTAGATCTTGAGCAAAACTCATTTGGGGTTATCATGTTGAAAGCCATTTGATATTAAATCAGGTCTATCCATAATGGAGTATGGGATGAGTGCTTCCCAAATTCTACCTCAATAGTTTAGTTTAGTCACTAAGCAATATTGTAGGTCCAGAGACTTCCCATGCTCTAAGTGATCTTAAACACCATCTAGGGCAGTAGGCCATAGTATTTTAAGTTATGTACTCTGTTGAAACAATTCATACAGAAATGACAAGATTGGAAAAGAATGAAACTGGAGCTGTTGGCTTTGAAGAAAACATGGACCTAGCCTGCTAGAGAACAGAACTCTATTCTCTGTTCTAATTTCTTTTCTGTTGCTATGATAAAATACCCTGGCAAACAGCAACTTAGGGGATAAAGAGTCCAATTTAGCCTATAGTTTTAGGTTGTAGTCCTTCATTGTGGAGAAATCAAGGAACTTCTAGCAGCTAGAAACATCCTATCTACGGTCAAGAACAGAAGAAATGAATGTGCCCATGCTCACTTGTTTACTTGCTTGGCAAATGTTCTTTCTCTACTTTCATAGACATGATCACAGGCCAAAGCTCATGTAAGCAGCCCCTCCCTGAAGTGCTCTCTCTCTCTCTCTCTCTCTCTCTCTCTCTCTCTCTCTCTCTCTCTCTCTCTATTTATCTATCTATCTCGGTGATTCTAAATTACGTTAACTTGACAATTAAAGCTAACCATTTTGTCTCCTGAGGGAACTGAATCCGTACTGATGGGGGCTAATCATCACATTTAATATATGAAATATGAGGCATGTGGAAGGGGTTTCTTAGGTGCCATTCACCAATACAAGAATTTATTGTTTAATTTTCTGCAGCAGCTGCAGACAGGTTAAGATCATAGACATTCCAAGATGGACTAGAGACCCTCAGATTGGAAAGAGCAGATTTTTCTTTCTAGATGTTGATCTTGAAATCTGGACAAATTAAATATTGCTGGTAGTTAACCAAAGTAATTGACAACCATTTTGAGACATGGCATTTCAAAGAGTGGCATTAGTCATATAATAGACTCATCCACTCCATTGTCAAGTATTGTTTATTATTCTTGGGTTACCAGTACTTATAAATGCTTCTTGGAAACAATCTCACTAACATTGTTCAAAAGACTGAAGGAGCCAAAAGGAGAGGGCTCCAGGGACCTGCCTATCATTCTGGGGAGGAGAATTTAAAAAGGTAGTGGTGTTCTTGGCTTCACAATCACTGCCAGCTGTTTTTGAGCAGAGTCTCCTGAAGCTTTGGATCAATGGGAAAAAATGAAATCCTTCTGCAAGGGAAGCAGTAGGGTGCTAAAATGCTCATGATGAAAGGAAGTAGGACAGAGGCTACCGGTGAAAATAGGAAGGGGGAAGCATTATCAAGTGGTTTGGCGGTAATTTGTTGTGAATGGGAAAGCAAATTGTTAGCAATCACAAAAGCTCTTAGGATAGGGTAAAGTAGAGAGGGAAAACCATTAGAAGCATTCACAAAGAGTGTTTATGCCCTTTCTTCTCCAACACCTCATATATTTTATTTATTTTGCACATTTTCAAAGAGCCATCATTATTTGGGAACAGTACAATGTGAAGACTGCCTTCTTCTTAGGTAAATAGCATTATTACTTGAGGTGAATACATGGCCAGTAGTTTATCTCATGCAACTTTACAATATTCAGGTACAGACTAAAAGCTCGATCTCTAGATTCTATCCTCTGCTAGTTATTTTTTAATATCTTCTCTATCTTTCTTTCAAAGAGTCTATCTCAGGACAGTCATAGTGTTTTCCCAAAAGAGTTGTTGAAAAGACTTGGAATAATAATGTGAAAACATGTAATGTTTTATGAGTTGATCATTAGTATTTATTCCTGTATAGAAACAATAATAAGTCATGACACTAGCTAATGTTTATAAAGTGTTTGCTGTAAGCCTGACACCTTCTGAATATTTTAACTGTATATATTCATGGAAAATTATTAGGTAGAATTTTTATGAACTATGCTTTACAGGTGAGGAAATACAACAGTAAAACTCAGGCCTGAGAATATTCATCACCATCCTTTACTACTTTTCAAATATGAATTTTGAATTCACCTTTCCAGGCTTTTCACAAAGCCTACATCATCATATAGAACAATTAAGAAAATGGAAGCACTTTACAAAAAACAGGCTAAGGAGAAAATAGATGAATTCAGACAAGCCATGCAGATTCAACTCAGCCAGACAATTCATACCTTCTTATGCCATGACACTTCTCCCATTATATTTCATTTTAGTGCTATTATTTTACTTTGTGGATGGTACATATAAATATTTTATACAGTCCCTTTTCTTCCTGCCACTAGGATGATGCAGAGTAGATATGCTAATAGAACTTTAAGGTCTTCTGATTTTTCCTTTTAGAGTCAGTTGACAGTTATCTGAAAGACAGCTTTTGTGAGACTTAGCATATTTTTCCATCTATATGTCCCTAATAGTATTATCTTAGTTCAGATGAAGAATTTTACTGCTAATAGGTTTTTTCACAACATAGCTAGATTAAAGTATTTCATTGTGTTATTGCCAAGGACAATAAAGGCAATTCTTATGTTACTTCTTTATTGTCAATATTTTTGCCTCTATCTGTTGTTATCCTTAACTATCACTGATAGCACATGAATACTGGAACATAATTAAATTAACACTTTCTTTGTGAAATTAACCTCTTTTTTAAGAGGCACCGCCTGAATCCTATGATGTAAGAGCCAATGTTGCTGCATGCCCATAGCACCACTTATTATATGTTAATGAGACCACTTAGAGACCTCCAACATTCTGACTAATATTATTCCTAATGGTTAATGGATTAGGATCAAGTGGATGGTAGGTTTGGAGGAGGCAACACGATGGCATAGGCAATTGCTACCTGATGATTTCCTGCAGCAAGTCTGAATGCCTTCCTGCATTCCTCCCTGGATTCCATTTCCTTGAAAGTCATGTCCATTCAACTAAGCACTCAAACTTTTTAACACTGATGGTGAGAGAAATGATTCCTAATAAGGAAAAGAAGAGAAAGAGATTTGAATCTCTACTGAACTCAAGCTAATGCCGCATCCATTTCCCTCCAAATCAAGAACTTCTAACCTCCATGTACAGTAACATCTGAAAATACTAGCATCCATTTTTTTCTCTTCCTAGACTTAAACCTCCTACAATGTTGAGCATGTGTTTCCATGTATTCCAATTATCCCTCATATACACTTTAGTTATTGCTATTATTAATATTGCCTGTGTGTGTATTAGTGTATGTGTATGACTGGAGACCTCCCGGGACACGGTTTTAGTCATATTTGCATCCAAAATACAGAATGGAGTTCCTAGTATTATTAGTACAAGAAGTACTCACTAAATTATCACAGAACAAATGGATGATTTGTGTAAGAGGAAACAGAATGAGAGTTACTTGGAGGTCTCATACAATCTTGAAGAAATCACCCAACCTCTCCCTACACACGTTTCCTCTTGCATTAAAGTAATAAAGGGAAAAGTCATCATAGCCCACAGTTTTTGGAAGAGCTGCTCCTGTGAGCAACATGCTAGGATGTTCTTATAAAATACTGTATACATCTTGTGATGGGGCCACACTAGTTTGTAATGATTAACATAATATGACTCCCAAGAAGGAGGAAGGGGTGATGGGCAGCTAGCTACCCTTGGGGATGTTTTTCTGAACATGCACTTCTGGAAACAATGACTTGAGTAACAATCAACAATTTAAGACAGGGTTTGGAAATCTAATCAGAAAGAAAAAGGATCTTGATTTCTCCCTTTGGGATATGACATTTTACAAATTAATTTAGAATCCTTTAAAACCAACAGAGCTAAGAGGAAATTGAGAACACTTGTACTAATCACTTCCAACTTCAGTATAGAAGGTCATACATCAAAAGGGTTACTACAATGGAAAAATTCAATTACTAGGGACTCCTAATGGGCTTTTCTTAAAATAGCACAGAACAGCAAAGTCCTCAGTTCCAACGAAAGAAGTCATATTTCCACAAATACTGTGAAGGATTTGATAAATAGGTCCATAATCTCTAAGCATAAATTCCCCAAATCTACAAATTTCCCAAGATTAAAGTCCTAATATTTAACATTTCAGAAAGAGGTTTAAATTTTTAGATACTACCATGATTACTCATCTGTGTTTTACTTGAATATCATATATTCTTAACCAGTCATGATGAAGCTAAAAGAATTTTGCTTCAAAGTCACTATTGTTTTATTTGCCTTCCTTTTCAATTGATAGACAAAATCATTGAATTATATTTCACACTAGTTACAATAGTTAATAATATTGTACCAAATATTTAAATAAAACTAGAAGACCATATTTTGAACTTAACAACACTGAGAAATACATTTTCTTGCTGTTAATACATGATTTTTTTTAACAACCATGTAGACAAATGAATGTGATAGAGCAGATCCAGGAAATGTTAAACATTAAGAGAAATTGAACTCTTTTCTGATTGTATAAAACATAGTTAAGTTATTTAAATAGGGTAGTTATGGACCATGGTGTCACTTGTATCATACTGGTCTATACTGAGCTGGAGTAACTCGCTTGGAATTCCTCTTTCTGGACAGGAAACTCACAGCCATGCTCCCTCATAAGAACAACTGTATGCATTCCCATGTTTCATTTATACCTAGCTTATATAGAAGGTTCCTAGCTGGTGTTTGGATCATTACTTTCATAATTATAAGCATTTTTATGCTTTGAGGGGCCCGTGCATTCTTTTATCTTCAATAGGCTGAGCTAATAAGAAAGGTTAGTGATTCTGATGCATGAATTCACATATCACGTGTGTTCTTGTGGGGGTTGTGGGTGTGTTTATTATATACAACCTCAGGCTTTCTATTTCAAACTTTTCATTTATAAATTAAAATATTGAGATATGAAAGAGAAAAGTTTCCTCTAAACTGTGTTATCTGGCTGGAGCAAACTACCTACAATCAGCTTTGAAGCATACAACTCTGCAGGTTAGAAAGTAACCTACCTGGGCACCTGTATTCAACATAGACTTTTGTGAGCCCACATTAAGTGTTATTGATCAGAACCAATATCATAGAAAAGAATGTTTATGTAGTTGGTTCTTTTTTTTTTCTTTTTGGGGCACCTGCCACCCAGCCCCTAAATAAATACACAGAGACTTATTCTTATTTATGAATGCCTAGCCTTAGCTTGTCTGGTTTTTAGCCAGCTTTTCTAACTTAAATTATCCCATTTCTCTTTAACTACATTTTGCTTCTGTGCTTTTTACCTTTCTTTATTCTATATATCTTTCTTTCCTTCTTACTCCATGGCTGGCTGGGTGGCTGGGTGGCTGGCCTCTGCTGTCCTCCTCTCTTTTTTTTTTTCTTTTCTCACTCCTCTTCTTTTTCAAGCTTGGATTTCTCCTCCTATTTATTCTCTCTGCCTGGCATCCCTGCCTGTTTCTCTCTCCTGCCTAGCTATTGACTCTTCAGCTCTTTATTAGACCAATCAGGTGTTTTAGACAGGAAAGGTAACACAGCTTTACAGAGTTAAACAAATGCAACGTAAAAGAATGCAACACATTTTGCATCATTAAACAAATATTCAGCATAAACAAATGTAACACATCTTAAATTAATATTCCAAAACACATCTATAATGCAAGAAACCTGAGCTGTGGGAGCTCAGTCTATTGAAGATAAAAGAACACATGGGCCCCTCAAATCAGGAAAATGCTAGTACTTGTAATTATGAAAGTCATTGTTTGAACATCAGCTGGGAACCTTCTGTGTAAGCTAGGTATAAATGAAATATGGGGACTGCACAATTGTTCTTACGAGAGAGCATAGCTGTGATTTTCACTTATAGATAAGAGGAGCTCCAAGCAAGTTACTCCAACCCAGAGAGACAAATCATATGTTGTGACAAGGGGATTCAAATTGGGTTCTATATAGTACCCTTAACTATCCACCTTCTCTGTCAGCTACTGAGGGGAATGCTGGCATTATTAGCACATTGTGTTTTACACCTGTCATTTGTGTACTAGGGACAGACAGGACTGTAATTCTAGAGATTTTTATCAAACAAATAGTGGTGCTATGCCCACTAAACAGAAATGAAATAACCTGGGAAAATAGTGATCACAATTAATAACACATAGCCAACCTCACAATTCCCCTCTGTGTTTGTAAATGACCCCATTTGGAATTAGGGTCTTATAGATGATGAAATTAAGATATAGTCACAACCAAGCTGACTCCTTGATCTCAGACTTCCAAACTTTGGAAGCACAAGGCAACACACTTCCTGTTTGAGAACTTCATCTTCAGAACTTTACTTGGACAGTCCAAGCAAATAATGGCCAAGGGAAATCTGATTACAGCTGAAAGTTATAGAACTAATTCTACTGAGCCCAAAGTGGCTGAATTCTTTATCAAATGGTGTAATTTTAATACCCATTCTGTCCACAATGTTTAAACAAAATAACTATAATTCATCAAATACCTTATATAAGTGGCCACTAAATGCTCATAGAAATATTGTGGGTCGGGTATTATTTGTAGAGAGAAGATGAACTCATAAGTTAATGTGTATTGTTGAGAGGAGCATTGCCATGTCAAGGACATCAATGCCTCAGATGGGAATGGTAAGGCTTTCCCTTGTTCCAAGTATGGATTTTTATAATGTTTGACACTTAGATAAAACAGTACAAGCAAAAAGTGCTCACTGTAGCTTTCTCAGCTAACCTGACTCCTCATTCGTGTTGAATATATTAAAGGTACAGAGGATGCTGGCTTCTGATATGTGTCCGGGTTTGTTACTTGTATCTGTCTTTCTTAATCACCCGTATCCCCCAGTGAGGTTTCCAGGACCCAGCCACAGCATTTATTACAGTCACATTTTTACAGAAATGAAAGGTGACGCTTAGGAATATCAAACAGCTTGAATCAGGTCAAGTGTGCAATATGCGTATATCTCCCCAGCTGATTGATATTGAGCCTGTGTTCCTACATTCTCTGTGGCACTACCCCAGTGTAAGCTGAATCCAGCCCTTTTTTTTCACTTTCTTCTTTTCTTCTATCCCTCCTTCCTTCTTTTCTTCTTCCCTAGTGTTCAGTGTAAAATGATTGTCAAAATATATAATAAAAATTAACAACCATAAAATACACTGTAAGGCTATATTTCAAACACCTCATTCACATGCTTATTACATACTCTCTGCCAAGTAAAATATTAGGATCAGCAATGACAGTGATGATCGAGCTTCAGCCACTATTCTTAAGGGAATTACAGGGTGGCTTTAGAAGAGTTTGTTACCCTAAGGAGGACACAGGAATACAATGGTCCCTTAACACTGTGTGCTTTGGGAAGGTTCTTTCTAAACTTCCTATCAGAGCAGAGAACATAAATCTACACATTCTTTAGGTCAGATTCAATACCATTTGATTGTAAGATAAGCCAACTAGAGCAGTTGGTTTAAAACTCTCCTAATTGATATTGGACAAATTGTTTTAAAATACAAATTTGACTTTTCCTATTCAATATCCTTGCTTTCCATTTGGAACATATTTGTGTTTGGGATGACAGTGACTCACTTATTTACCTCAATATCCCAAATTTCCTTGCAAGCCAAAATATATACCTTTGACCAACGAGATACAAACAGAAGCCTTCTAGAGTCCTAGAACTGTTTACTTGGTTACTCATTAGTTTGTTTTAATACAGGTGCTTAGCTTTGCTCAATCATTATTTCTTTTGACCTATCTGAAACACGGAAATGAGGTTGGAGTTGCAGCAACTAGGCTGAGACTATAGGTGATAAATGTGAAAAAAGCTGCATGCTAAGTAAGGCAGTGGGTAATGATTCAACTTAATCAGGACTCTGGTATTGTTTATTGAATGAGTGAGGCAGAGGCAGGAATCTCATTCGATCAGGCACTAAAGTTAGATATCTCTGTTCATTCAGCCTAATCTAATTTCTGAGTGATAAATGATAGGAAATCAGCAATGGCCCCAGAGAATATAGACCCAGAAATAGGAATATTTCAGGATCATCTGATGAAATGGCTGGATTTCCAAGTCATCAGTTAGAGTGAATGTCACTAATAAATAAGATCTGCTCAGTCACACAGTTGATGCAATCAGCATGCTATTATCTCACTCTAAAATATTCATAGACTACCAGGATGGAAAGGCAGAGACCAAAACAAGTAATAAAAGGAATTCAGAGGGAAGGAGTCAGTGCAGGAAGCAAAGAAAATCACTTTGCAAAATATACTTGATATACAGATATCTGAGAGGAAGTTTTTAAAGACCACAAAAATGAAATGAGAACAAGGATCTTTTGTGAAAGAGGGGAATGTAAATAATAATAATAATAATAATAATAATAATCCCAAGAAATGAACAATATTGTGCTTAGGCAAAAGAGTGAATTCATTAAGGGATAATCAAAATAACACAGAAGAATCTCACATAGAGATATATAAAAACAATGTTAGAAGGGAAAAGATAATTGTAAACACTACACCATCAATTCAGGAGAACCAATATCCGATTAAGAGAGTACAGAGAGTCAAAGCTGTAGCAATGGATGTGAAGCAAACTTCAAAGAGCTAACAAAAAAGGAGTCCCCAGAATTTGAAGTTTCAGACTATCAGATTGAAAGAGTCCTCCAAAGGCATAAAACCATGAAAGGACAGAAACCCATAGCAGCTCATATAATTTGGAATTTCAGAATATCTGGGTAAAGATAAAATGCTAAACGGCTTCCAGAGGGAAAAGGGAAGTAGATTGGATGAAAAGAATGGCCATGGGCTTTTAAACAAGACACTACCATATTGAAAAGGGAAGCCTGTGGAATTAAAAAGAAATCTCTTCTCATCTTGAGAACATGAGCTTAGGTCACCTGTGATGGGAAAAATTAAAAGCAAAAATTGAGAATAAGAAATTTTGCAAAAAATGTATCTCTTTCTTATGAAGTAATGACAGATACTCTCTGTGAGCTAGCAGGCATAGCAAATCAGAATGGGAACCAATTCAAGACAGAGACAAAGGGGATATCAGTAAAAGAGAAAAGATATTTCTATTACTTAGGAGTCCCAGGAGGTTGACTATTTGCAAAGGAAAACAAAGGGGGAAAGCTATGAATTTCCCAAAGAGAACAGTGAATTTAAAAGATATTAGAATGTGCTTATCTGAGCTGAAAGGTGACTACAATTTGAGACCGAGAATGGGAAATCATGTATATAGAGCATATTTAGCAAATGAGAATATGAAACACATCCATTCTCTAGGTAAAACAGGGAAACAAAAGCAGTTATCGCATTATGTCTAGAACAACATTGGACAAAGTTACACCATTAAACTAAGCCTCCAGTATCCTGTGAATACATGAATTTGGGTGAGATGAAAAGAAAGGATTGATGTTATAAAGTAGCCTCACTCTCTCCATAGGTCATATCAGGAAGACGGTAGGTAACATCAGAGAGTTAAAAACTAAAAAGAAGAATGACGAGCAAGTTTAGACTTGCTATATAAGCCTCCAGTAGAAGAAGCAGTAGAAAGCTTCAAGGATTCTGCTTCTTGGAACAGAACTCCTACATAGTGAAAGCTGCTCATAAATTGCTATCTTTTCTTTTTCATCTTTGTGAGTTTTTCTATTGTGGGAAGGGCCTTGAAATTCAAAGTTCATGTATTTCTTTAGTGAATGGGAGCATTTGTTAAAATTATTTTACTTTTAATTTACTTATTGAAAATTAATTATTTTGGTTTGGAATTATATTTTATCTGACAGAAATTTTGAAATATCAAATACATTAGCTAGTATTCCTAGGGTTTGACAGTTTGTCTGAGGAAAGGTTCACTATGTAGCTATGGTTGTCCTGAAACTTACAATGTTAAAGTAGTTGGCCGAGAACATGTAACAATTCTTTTCTTTCTGTCTCCTAGTCTCTGGGATTATAGGCATGCAGATCATGATTGTCAGTGTTTCTAGTTTCTTTGGTAACCTAAACACACAGGAAATGCATTTAATTTCCTATGTATTTATGGCATTTCAAGTTATGTTTTTATTATAACCTTTGTTTTGCTTATCCACTCACTAATTCATTTATTCTACTTTTGAAACACTTTATAATTTATTTTATGTGTACTTATTTATTTTATACATACAAAGAGTCTAAAGACTCCTATGTGTTCCCTAGAAGAGACTCTTCTCTCCAGTAGCCACAGAGTTCAAGTTCCTGAAAATCAAACCAAAGTCTATATTATAAGGTTGACTAAAAGACAATGAAAACTCAATTCCCAGCCTCAAGGGCTATCAGAGGTAAGGGCATTAACTGGTATAGAATGGGATCCTGTAACTTGAGATAGAGATGTGTAGAAAGGCTCTATTGAGAGTGAGAACTTTGAACCCTCAGATTCTCAGTTTATCTCATCTGAGAAAGTAGTCTTTCTACCCTCAGCAGAAGATGTGCTCCTACCATCACCCCTTGAAATTTTGCCTTTTTCACCTTTGACTGAAGAAAATAATTCTACATTGTCCATTGTCTGCTAAACCATCAATGACTTTCTCTGAAGGAGATGCCAAGTAAGACAATACTGATGTCCCTCAGAGCCCATCAATGGTTGCCTTTATACATGTAACCAGACTTAAGGCTATGCAGGCTTCTAGTGGGAAAGTTAGGAAGTGCAGTCCACAAGGAGGTATACTGCACTACTAAAGAGCTTAATGATTTTGATAATTCATTCAAACAGAAGTCTGGGGGAATGAATACGTGTGGGAATGGACTTTAAAGTTGTGGGAAAAGAATGGAAGAGTACATAAAACTCAATCAGGCTACGTTTATTGATATGGGCCCCTGGAGTTGACACTCTAGATTTAACATGGAAGCTTGCACAGCTTAAAAGTGTGCCAAAAGTTTCTTTGAATTGTTGACTGAAGCATTTGTCAAAGGCGGCCTACTAAAAAGGAGTTGAAGATGCCTGATATCCCTTGGCTTAGTGTTAATGAAGGGATTTTCAGGCTCAGGGAAATCGCAAAGCTACAATGGGTTAGCTGTGGAAAACTTTATCCTCCACAATGAGAAGGCCTAGAAGACATGCCATTCACTAATCCTATAAGACACAAAATGGGGAGAGGGGCACCAGCATATTTAAGGAGCTTTGTTGTTGCCCTTTCCTTGTGAAAGACCTGAGGATTGGAGATGCTACTGCTCATCTGGATGATTTGAATGTAGTGGTTTTAACTGGGCACCAATATAGTAGGGACCAGGTAGCAGCACTGACTTGCCAAAGGCAAGGTGATCATAGTTATCATAATGGGAAGCCTAGACAAAGCAATGTCCATTTTGATCTTATCTGTAATGTTCTGCACAAAGTGAGTTTTATGGTGGCATGACTCTTGTGGACCTTTAGTATAGGCTAATCATGTTTTTTTTTTTTTCTTCCCTGGCATGAAATAGGTAAAAAGCCTACTCCATTTAGGTCTGATATGCATAAGTGGAAAAATTCTCACACAAATGACAGAAAATTTAGTTTGTATTGTGGCAAAAGGGAATCTCATTTTGTAAAGCAGTTTTCCAGACTTGAGCCAGTTTGCAGACCCAGAACCCATTAAATGAAGAATTGTGAAGGTCTGCCTGAGAAAGATAAGAGTTTTACTTTTAGCCTTTATTCTGTCCTTCTCCCAGAGAGACCTATGGCCTTTTTCAAGAGTAATTGTACACTGAGGGAAAGTAAACAATCTGACTTTCTGGGGTCTCTTGTATCCTAGTTCTGAATTGACTCCAGTAGACTCCAAGACTTATTGAGGTCCTCCAGTTAACGTAGGGGCTTATGGAGGTCAGGTGATTAATGGAGTTTTGGCTGAAGTATGACTCACAGTAGGCACAGTGGGTCCTCAAACTCATCTTGGGGTTATTTCTCCAGTCCCAGAATATGTAACAGGGATAGATATATTTGGAAGTCGGTACAATTCCCATATTGTTTCCTTCATCTGAGAAGTGAGGGCTATTATGGTTGTAAAGGCTAAATGGAAGCTTTTACAGTTGTCTCTGCCAGGGAAAATAGTGAATCAAAAAAACCAGTATTGCATCCCTAGGGTAATTGAAGAAATTAGTGCCACCACCAAGGACTTGAAAGACACAGAGGCAGTGGTTCCCACAATATATCTAGTTAACTCTCCTATCTGCCCAGACAGATGGATCATGCAGAATGACAACTGACTATTAAAACACAATAAAGCAGTAACTGCAATTGCAGCTGTTATACCACATGTTGTAGCCTTACTTGAGCAAATTAACACATCTCCTGTCGGATGGTATGCAGCTATTGATTTAGTAAATGTTTTTTTTTCTTCAGTGTCTTTTAATAAGGACCACCAGAAGCAATATTTTTTCATTTGGCAAGGTCAGCAGTATACATTTATTGTTTTACCTCAAGCACATATTAACTATCCATCCACATGTCATAACTTAATTTGAAGGGATATTGATCGTCTGTCTCTTCCACAAAAGACAACATTATGCTTATTTGACCAAGTGATCAGGATATAATAAACACTTTGGACTCATTGGTAGCATGTATACAAGTCAGAGGATGGGAAATAAACCCAACCAAAATTCTAGGGCCTTCTACCTCAGTGAAATTCTTAGGAGTCTGGTCGTGTGGGGCATGCAGAGATATTCCTTCTAAGATGAAGAGTAAGTTACTGCACCTGCCCATCCTGCCACAAAGAAGGAAGTACAACATTTTGTGTACCTATTTGAATTCTGGAGACAGCACAGCACATTCCTCACTCAGATGTGTTAATCAAGCCTGCCCATACACCAAAATACTCAGAAATCTGCTAGTTTTAGCAGGGGCATGGAGTAGACACTTATTCTAGTTACGGATTTGCCTTTCCTATATATAATGCTTCTACAGAAATTACCATACATGAACTTGTAGAATGCCTTATTCACTGTCATGGTACTCCACAAAATATTGCTTCTGACCAAGGAACTCACATCAAAGCCACTGGAATGTAACACTGTGATGACCATGGAATCCATTCCCCACTATCCTGAAGCAGCTGGCCTGACAGAAAGATGGAATGGCTTTTTGAAGACACAGATACAGTGCCAATTATGTGGCAAAAGTCTAGAGGGCTGGGGCAGGGTTCTCAGGAAGATGGTATATGCTGTGAATCAGTATGCATTATATGGTACAGTTTCTCCCATTACCAGGATCCACAGGCCCAGGAATTAAGGGCTGAAAAAGGGAAGAGTTCCATTCACTATCATCCATATTGACCCACCAGGAAAATATTTCCTTTCTGTTCCTGTGACCTTAAGTTCTGCTGGCATAGAAGTGTTGACTCCATATGTGGGGAGCCACCCTGCCAGGAGACACAACACACATTCTGTGGAACTGGAAAACTCAAACTTCTCCCTGATCGCTTTGAGCTTCTGATGCCCTTTAGCCAACTGGCTAAGAATAGAGTGATTTCCAAGGGGAAATCGGATTGCTTTTCCATAATGGAGGTAAGAAAGATTATGTCTGGAGTGCAGGAGATCCTTCAGGGAGTCTTTTAGTGCAACCATATCCTGTGATTAAAGTCAACAGGAAACTACAACAACCTAATCCAGGCAGGATGACAAAGTGCACAGACACTTCAGGGATGAAGGTATAGGTCAGTTCTCCAGAGAAAGATCCAAGACCTGCTGATGTGCTTGCTGAGGGTTGAGGAAACCCAGAATGGGAAGTGGCAAAGGCCATGTGACCAATTACAGACACTAGGATCATACCTGACATGTGTATTTCTGTCATATTTTGTTGCAAATATATTTGGACAGATATTCGTGTTTTATTTTCTTGCTTTTTAATCATGTAATGTAACATCAATTAAGAAAATATCAATGGTTTTTGTATTTAAGTTGGAGATACAAAATGAATATCCTTTAAGAGACATTGCTTTGCCACCTATTCTACATTTCATAATTTTTTTTTCAGTTGTATGAGGTAGTTATATTGTTAGGCACAATTACGACATGGTTGATGTTTTAATTTGGAAATTAAATATGGCATAAGGAGATATGATTGTGTGTGATGAAGATGACAAGAAGTGGACTGTGATGGCTATTCCTGGTTGTCCACATGACTACATCTGGACTTAACTAAAACCCAAATGGCTACACAAATCTGTGAGGGACTTTTTTCTTAATTAAATCATTTGAAGTGGGAAGAACCACTTGTAATCTGGATCTTTGAGATCCTTTAATCCTAGTCCTTTAGTCCATATCTTTTGGGTGGGAATATCCATCTTTAATCTGAGCCTATATAAAGGACAGAGATGAAGGAAGTTTGGTCTCTTTTCACTTGATTGCTCTGCCTCGGCAAGTTCATCCCTTCTCTACCATTAGCGCCTACTTCTTTGAGATTCCAGTGTATAATGAAGTGTATAATGAAGAGCAGCTGAGACATCTAGCCTCGTGGGTGGAACAACTATTGGAATATTGGAATATTGGACTGGTAGAAAGTCATTGTTGGACTAGCCGTACCATTGCTAGTCCTCCCCCCTCTCTCTATATATACATATGTATACATATGTATGTATATTCTTTAATTCTATGAGTTCTGATCCTCTAGAGAAGTCTGACTAATATAATATAATTACTTCAATTTTGGTCCTAATTAAAAGCGATAAACAATTGTAGCATATCAAAGGCTGAAACCAAAAGGGACTATCTCCTTTCTATAATTGAATAAGTGAACTAGACTAGAAATGTTTCATTATTAATATAGTCTTAGTGATGTTATCTCTACACTAACTAAAAGCATCCTTATAATTTTCTCATGTTTTAGAAACAATAATTTATTTAAAGGAATTTTAATTTTTTTCATTTAATCACAACTCAATCTAACATATGGACACCACAAAAACACACACACACACACACACACACACACACACACACACACACAGAGAGAGAGAGAGAGAGAGAGAGAGAGAGAGAGAGAGAGAGAGAGAGAGATAAACACACGAGCCAATGTTCAAAATTATGATATTTACTTTAATAATACCCGATGCAAAATGAAATTGCTCCCATTACATTGGAAATTCTGGTCAAGACAGACATAAATGATTTATGAAGCCAATATTGTCATGATAAAATTCCTGGTGACATTAAAGATACAAGGAGCATCCCTTAACATAATAAAGGCAGATTATAGCAAGCCCATAGCCAACATCAACTTAATAGAGAGAAGCTCCAAGCAACTCCACTAAAATCACAAACATGACAAGGTTTTTTTATTCTCTCCATACCTAGTCTGTATAATACTTGAAGTCTTAGCTAGAGCAATAAAATAACTGAAGGAGATCAATGAGATACAAATTGGAAAGTAAGAAATCAAAGTACTTTTATTTGCAGATGAAGTGACCACTGGAAAACTCCTACAGATGATAAACACTTTCCGCAAGGTAGTTTGATACAAAATTAACTCCCCCCAAATCACTAGCATTCCTATATAGAAATGATAAACTGACTGAGAAAGAAATAAGGGAAACAATGCCTTTACAATATCCTCAACGAATACAAAATATCTTGGGGTAACTATAAGCAAGCAAATGAAAGACTATACTATCAAAACTGTAAGATACTGAAGAAAGAAATTGAAGAAGATACCAGAAAATGAAAAGATCTCCCATGCTCATGGATCAGTATGATTAGTATAGTAAATATGGCCATCCTACTATAAGAAATGTATAGATTCAATGTAATCCCCATCAAAATCCCAACACAATTCTTCATATCTTAAAAGGACAATATTAAGCTTCATATGGAAACACACACATATACACAAAAGAAACAGCACAAAACAAAACAAAAAAACAGGATAGCTAAATAATTCTGAATATTAAAAGAACAACTGGAGGTATCACAACCCTCAATTGGTGCCAGAAGGTTTCTCTGGTCCTACCCAGCTCCATGGTCCTGCAGCTACTTATAAAACAATCATTCAGAGGCTTAATATTATTATTTTTTATTATTAAGATATTTTCTATTCATTTTATATACCAACCACAGATTCCCCTCTTCTCCCTTTTCCATCCCCTAGACTCCCCACCTCCACCCTGCAACCCACCTCCCATTCCCATCTCCTCCCTGGCAAGGTCTCCCATGGGGAGTCAGCAGAGCCTGGTACATTCAGTTGAGGCCAGTCCAAGCCCCTCCTCCCTGCACCAAGGCTGTGTGCAAAGTGTCCCACCATAGGCACTGGGCTCCAAAAAGCTGGCTCATGCACCTGGGATGGGTCCCAATCCCACTGCCTGGGGGCCCTCTAAGCAGTTCACAAAGGCTTAATATTATTTACAAACTGTATTGTGTATGGTAGGCCTCTTGCTAGCTAGCTCTTACATCTTAAATTAACCCATTTCTATTAATCTATGCATTGACATGGGATCCGTGGCTTTACTGGTCTGCTGGCATGTTGCTCCTTGGGCAGCAGGCTGGTGTCTCCTCAGACTCTGCCTTTCTCTTTCCTGTCTCTTTCCTTGAATTTCCCACCTGCCTCTAAGCTGCCTTGCCATAGGCCAAAGCAGCTTATTATTAACCAGTGGGAACAACATATATTCACAATGTATAGAAAGACATCCCCCAGCACTCCCCTTTCTATCTAATAAAAAAAGAAGGTTTTAATTTTAAATTAGTAAAATTATATATAACAAACAGTTATCAAGCAAGAATTATAGTTATATCTAGTCTATTTGTATTTGGCAAAAATTAAAGAAAAATTCTATCTATCCTATATTTGTGAGTCTGAGGTTTTATATCTAATTTATCTTTTATCATAACCAAGGAAAATTATAACTATTTAGTCTTCAACTATATCAAGACCCCAGAAGGATATAGTATTACCTAATAAAACAGGAAGAGGATTGTAAGCAACTTTCAAAAATCCAGAATGACAGAGGCAGCTGGCTGCCTAAGCAGTCACTCAGAGTTCCTCGGCAATGTTGGGGCATCCATCTTCAGCCTACAGGCCTACAATTTCTCGGTTGCTTCTCTCTGCGTCCTGCAGAATGTCTGGCAATCTCCTCTGTGAAGGAGGAAACTGAAGGACCATCTTGCCTTGTTTTTGACAAAATTTAGTGGTCATTTTTCCATGGGTCCTGTATGTTTAGTTGATACAACATTTTGTCAAGCACTCTAGGCAAGAACAGTTTCTTGCCCAAATGGCTAACTTTTGCCATAAGGAAAGCAAACTCCATATGGAGTTTCTTCAATTCCCATCATTTTCTTTGAAGTAAATCAGTGCTGCCAGGAGCAGACATGTCTCACTGTCCAAGAAACTCTAAGTTTTTAAAACATTTTAAATGCCATATTCTGTAGGTCTTTGAAGTGTTTGAAGATTACCTAATTGAAATATATCTGTGGATACCTAGAAAATGTAACTAACATGACTATAAGTTTGATTAGCATAGATGACTATTAATCTGTTTCTTAATTACATTTTACAATTTTAAATGAATTACATAAGCATAGTACCTTAAACAAGAGTAGAAATATACATACAGTATAACAAAATTAACTTTAAATTTGTAATAAACTAAAATCTAAAGCAATGTAAAATATTTTAAATAAGTTGTTGCTTTTTAAAAGTAGATTCAATAATCTACCCTTTTATCCTATCATATCTCTATCCTACATTTCTACATTATATCCCCCTTTCTTCTTCAGAAAGTAATTGCATATGGAGTTTACTTTGTGGCAAAAGTTAGCAACTGGGCAAGAAAATGCCCTTGCATCTATGGCTGACAGTATGCTGTCCAAAATGGACAAGTAGGACACAAAAGAAAGAACTGCCAGTCCTTGCCAAGAGAAGGTAGGAAGGCCTTTCAGAAAATCCTGCTTCACAGATGAGTCTGTCAAATTTGGTAGGCCTATAGGCTGAAGATGGATGCCCCAATATTGCAAAGAAATCTTGGGTGACTGTCCAGGTAGCCAGCTGTTTCTGTCATTTCTTACATTTTTTGGAATTCACTCGTTTGCACTTCCTGTTTAATCACTTAATATTATTTCCTTCTCAGGTCTTCTGAGGAGTTGAAGATTAAATAGTTATAGTTATAGTTTTCCTTGTTAAGAAATTCAGAAAAGAACCTCACTAAAGAGGTATGAAGTGTGTAGGTTTGAAAGACATCAAAAGAAAGTTTTTTGGTTGGTAATGAAATTAGGATAGAAGGTAAGTTATATACAATCCTTTGGATCCACAAAGATAGAGTAGATAATGGAGTATTTCCTCTGAATTTGTCAAATGCAAGTGGACTAGACATTGTTAATATATTTATTGCCTATATATTGCATATAGCTTTTCTTATGTCAGTTACAAACTTTCTTTTATTTTAGACAAAAAAAGGAGAAATGTGGTGATATTTTATTTGTACTCTAACAAATGAAACTTTCCTGAAAATCAGAAAAAGGAGCTAGCCACTAGTTAACCATAGAAGTCTGGAGGTCTGTACAGACAGACAAGAAGTGATAAAGCTGGGGTGGAGAGATGAAGTGATAAGGCAAGGTAGAGAGAGGAGCTCATTCTCTTTTGGTGGAGGATTTCGTAGTTTACTGCTTTGCCACTCTGCCTTTCAGCTTTTACCCCAGTATCTGGCTCTGCGTTGTTTTTGTTGTTGTTGTTGTTTTTTGATTTTGTTTTTGTTTTGTTTTTTTGTTTTTAATAAGACCATTTAGAAATGTGTGTTACATGCAATCTCATATTGTATTATAGAGCTATAGAAATGTAGAAATAAAGAAACAGCATGGCATTGGCACAAAACAGCCATGTTAACCACTGGAATTGAATTGAAGACCCAGACATAAATCCACACACCTATAGTCACCTAATTTTTGATACAGAATCCAGAAATGCACACTGGAATAAAAACAGCATCTTCAGCAAATGTTGCTGGTCAAAGTGGACTGCTGCACATAGAAGAATCCAGATAGATCCATACTTATCATCCTGTACAAAACTCAACTCCAAATGGACTAGAGACCTCAATATAAAACCAGATACACTGATAGAAGAGAAAGTGGGGAACAGTCTTGAACTCATTTTCACAGGGATAGACTTTCTGAACAGAACACCCTAACATAGGCACTAAGATCAATAATTTAAAAAAAATGAGACCTTATGAAACTGAAAATCTTCTGCACAGCAAAGAACATCGTCATTCAGACAAAGCAGCATGGTCTCAGAGGTTTCAGTCCATCATGGCTGGAAAACGGGTAGGAAGGAGCAAAACACTTTACATGGTGACCAGGAAGCAGAGAAAAGTTAAAAAGACCAGGACAAGAGATCACTTTCACAAAATTCCCTTGTGACCTACTTCATCCCACATAACCCTCCTACTTCTTATCACTTCCCAATAACGTCATCACATTTTGAATCCGTCAACTTATCAATCCATTCATTAGGTCAGAGCTCTTCTGATGCAATTGTCTTTGAAAGGCCACTTAGAGACACAGCTTTGATAATCTTCTAGGTGCTCCATAATCAGGTCAAGTTGTCAATCTATATTAACCATTGCACTCATTTTACTTTTAAAAAGTGGTTTGACACATCAACACGTTGCCATTAATACAAAGAATAATACTATATCAAAGTTTAATAGTCACAGAAGCAACCTCCTTACTGATTACTTGCTTAGGGTTGGCCATGATGCTGGGTACATCTCACTAGGTGAATGATCTAAACAGAATAATCTAAACAATATAAAGTTGAAATACAGTGAAGCAAGTTTCCTGAGCCTAGTAAGTTAGAAGCAGAACCTGAAACAGGTTTCCTGTACACAGGGCTTATGGAGAGAATGATCCTGAGGAATGATGAGGTGAAATGGAGGAAGTCAGAAAAAAAAGGGCAGGTGTCAGGATTTTTTTTAGTCGAATTCTTAGTCTGATTTATGAGGAGCTCTAATGAACTAGTAGGTGATTAGCAGCTAGCCTGCATTGAGGCAGGGAATGGACCTTGTATTTATCAGGTCCAGAAATTGCATAGGATATGGGGGCTCCCGTATACCTTAACTGCAATCACTCTAGAGTAATTCTCCAGAGATAGTCATCAGGGATGTCCCTCAGCAAATGCCCATCATAAAACATCTGCCAGAGACAGGAGTTACATGGTTACCATGGAACTGAGCTGGTACTAAGAGGCACCCTGGCATCCTTTAGGTTCTTGGACCAGATCCTCTATCTAGCTAGAGAATACCTGAGATTCAACCTCCATTAGTTTAAATTGCTTCATCAGTGTTTTTCCATTCCTTATCTTCCATCTCACATTTTGTTGTATTTTACCTTTAAAACAGACACAAATGGACAGTTCCTCTTCCATAGATGACCTAGGTTGATCTGTCAGCATCTATTTTAAAATTGAATATTACTTCAAACTAGAATAACAAAGTAAAGGCAATCTGGTACCCTTTTATCTTACTTTTAATGAATGGATAAAAATAATTTTAATTACCAGCATTATTTAAATGATGTCTGAGCAAGTTGGAGGTTGCTTTAAAACAGTTGACTAATGTCAGCATTTTAAATACTCCTCATTCCCAGTCTTATTTAGACTAACGCATTTGCATGCTCTATGAATAAATATCTGCTCAGAATCTCAGTTTAGTGTCCAAATCACCGTATATTCTAAATAAAGCAGTTTGGATTTCTGAGAAATTACTGTAAACGCTTAGCTTTTTTAAAATCAGGTTTAAAATCATAAAGGAAAATATACTTTGATGTTAGCAAGCCATTATCGAGCAACTGTCTGCCACGGGAAAACAAGTCAAGAAACTACAGGATCTAAAAAGTTAGGAAGCAATAAAACAAGTGCCTGTGACCCAGCTCTGCACACAGTAAAGACTAGCTTGGTTTGGAATGATGCATTGCTATGATAAGAAGACAGTTCATAAGGAATGGCAAGGACCCTAAATGAAAATTGTTCACTGCAGGACTTTGAACCTATATTTCCATTTTCACTCCCCTCATTCAGTTTCTTTTCCATTTAAATGCAGATGTGAAGATGATGTTTCATAGTGCCTTCTACTTATCATGCATGTCTCTATTTCCCCTTATCTCTTTATTTTTGCATATTTTGAAAGCCAATTTTATAGACCTCAACATTGGATTCAGACTCCCAGTGATCAGAGTATGTGGAGCAAATGAAATGTGTGATTGGATTCTATCAACAGTGCTTCTCATGTACATAGCAAAGTGCTGTATTAGATACTTGCCTGTGTGAAGGATGCCATACCTGATTGCTATGACATAAGAACTGGTTGAACAGAAAAAAATTAAAATAGTATATAAGAGAGGGCATCCCAATCTGACTATAAAAATGACAAAATGGGGAGCTCTGTTTACTACTTAGGATAGAGTCCTATGAGACAGAGCAGTTCCTAGAAGTATTTTCACTGAAAAGGGAATCTTTTAAAAATAGTGGGCCATTTTATCTTATTTCAATCCTCAGTCAGAATCATTTCTCCTCAATGACAAATTTTCCAGATAATCTCCTAGGGATCTGATGCCTTTGGAAACCTCTGGAAATATCTCCCCATTCATCAGAGGAAAGGGATGAAGTCAACAGCTGCATCACTGTTATGCATTTCATCTGTTACTTAATTTTACTGTGGGCTTTTGAAGAGAAAATGTTAAACTCTTGTACTGGGTAAAAGAATTGAGACATAATTAAAGCAAGCCATAATATAATAATAACAACAACAATAATAATAATAATAATAATAATGTGTATTGACCACAGGACAGGGTCTAGGATCTAATCCATGCACTTCAGACTTATTTTTCATGATCTTTTCACTTTTTCTTCTGTGTGGCAAATAGCTTAATCCATCTCTCAAAAGTGTTCTGTAGGAGGTTAATAGGATGCAAACATTGTTTGGATTAAACAAAAGCAGACTGCTTGGCTTACAAGCTTTCTTAACACATTTAATATGTTCTGGTGTATTTTGAATTTTAAAGCCCTACATCATAGGGTGTCTACAGATCCATTGCATAGTAATCTTGCCCTCTAACACATGCCTAACCTTTGAATTCTCCTGAAATCATTTTAGAAATGACCTTTCTTCCAGAAATACTATACAAATTAGAGAAGAGATACATAAAAATTCTAATGACTTCAGATTTTATTCATGAATGTTGCAATGACTGGAGTTTGCATTTATTTTGGAAATGAGAGGTATAACTGTGAATAGAAATGCTACTATATACATTCACATCAGCACATGTTCACACATCTGAAAAAGAAACCTATACTAAACAAGCCACCCTATCTCTTATAATCATTACCTACAGGTGAAAAAGAGAATGTGTTCTTATAATGTCTCAATACTGTCACAGTTAAACAATAAACAGTTATGCAAGGCATACCAGATATACTATCTCACTGACTCCTTGAAACATTTTATTTAAGATTCATTTATTTATTATGTATACAGTGTTCTGCCTGTGTATATGCCTGTGGGCCAGAAGAGGGCATCAGATCTCACTACAGATGGTTATGAGCTACCCTATGACTGCTGGGGATCGAACTCAGGACCTCTGGAAGAGCAGCAAGTGCTCTTTACCTGTGAGCCATCTCTCCAACCCCTTTCCCGAAACATTTTTATTTTCATATGGCATAAGAAAGAAGAGCATACACAATATTCAGCGCTAATTTAAACCTATTTCGGTAACCTATAAAAGAGTTACAAAGACACCCACTATTTCACTTTCCTTCTGAAACACGCTCACCTTCTTCTCCTTTTACGCCTTTATTATTGGAAAGTCTAAAAAACTACACACCCAATAAATATCAAAAAAAAGTTTTAGAAGAAATATTCTGTCCGAGTTACTAACATGAAAGTAACATTAATAGATGGGCATTTATCTTTTTCAGTTATAATTTACTTGTAACCTATTGATGCATACTCACTAAGCACCAAAAAGTAAGTTTAAATTAAGCATTCTTTCTTCCTGTCTAAAAATGATTGTGTTGTGCTGAGGACAGTATATGATTGAGCACCAGAAGCTGAATTTGCCCTAGAATTTGCAGGTTTTACTTTGATTCCTGCAAACCCTTTCCGGAAATCTTCCTTGCTACCAAAGACACAAGTGCATCTTTGAGAGGACTAGCCAAGTGAGGCTGTGCACTCGGTGCTGAATCAGAGTGTTTACACTTATAGGAAACAGATTCCTGTAAGCAGATTTAATTCTACAGAGTTTAGCCATGAGTGGGTACGTGGTCAGGTTAGACATACCTCGTCTAAAATACTTTATTTTGGTGGCTCATCCAGAGTGAGTGCTCTTGGCTGCTGCCAGTACAACTCTGGTCAATGCAGAGCAAGAATGGCCTGATGGCTCCCTGACTATGAATACATTAGATGTAGAAGGTGTCCTCCTGTACTTTACTACAATTCTAAGGGTGATGCTTAAACCCATTCACTATCATCAAATACCTATTGATTGAGTCTGGATGAAAAGAGGAGACTGGTCATAAGGCCTGGTTTCTTCATGAATAACAATGAGGAAAATGATTCCAGCCTAAGTTCTTTGAAAGTATGGCTATTATCTTATTCAAACTGGAATGAAGTCTAAAGCAGAATTTTTTCCTACCCCAAATTGCTTTTTAATTGGAATCTATAGCAGACTAACCTGTGCTATTACTATTTAAAAAATTAGTAATAAAAAGAAAAATTACCTGAATTGTCCCTACAGCTAAATTATATAAAGTAAGTTAAAAGAAAATAAAAGAAAAAAAAAAGATGTATGGGAAGTGTTGAGGATTCCATTTCAATGAGACATTTAACGGAATCTCTGCACTTCCATGAAGTCTCATTTTATCACTCCTTCCCTTTTAATCTGCTTCCCACATTAAATAATTCCTACCTGAGTTTCACATGAATGGCTTGAGGGCAGCTGTGAGCTGATTGCTGCTAGGAAAAGAAAATTACTTATGCCCCAAAGTGGGGGATGTTGAGCACTGCCAGAGCAAACAACCCCCTGATCCTTTCCATCCTTCCTTACAAACCTGCACTCACTCAGATCAAGCTTCCGGTGCAGAGGAGGTGAAGCAAAACATACCAAGGAATGAAAATCGTTTGCTCCTAAAATTTTTTTTCATAGAAGCTACAGAGGATGAACACAACTTTTAGGTGAGTTCCAACTGCCTAATGTCACTTTACAAACCACTGATAACTTCCTTGACATCCCAATATGCATAAACACAGTTCTTCATCTATGCCAGAAACTTTATCTTAAAGCTACAAAGATTTAATAATCAAGAACTGAGTGTCAGCTCCAAGATGCTACTCCCTGAATTCTCTTGCTTTTAAGGTAAAGATAGATTTAGAAGGCTTTAATTTTAAATAACTTTTCTGAACCAAAAATAAAATTTTTTAAATTTATTTAAAATGGGTAAATTACTATATTCTAAAGTGGTTTTCTTTTCTTGAAAAAAATATGTATTTTATATTGATACAATAATATCAATATAATCTTTTCAAAATTAGCTAATTTTTATATATGAATAATTGGAAAGTGTACATGTTCAAAGAAGAAGCAGAAAGTCAGAGTTCAACTGCTCCATTGTATGTACATATTTATTAATGAGGACTTTATTGTGTATATCATTTTAAAACTTGTCATCTTAACTAAAAAAATTACATTGTAAATGTTTTCTCTTTTTAACTTAAAAATTATATTGGAATTTACTTTAGGAAAATTCATCATGTGTTGATCACTGATTCTGTATCCTGCCACCAAATCCCAATGTTCAGTGGTTCCTAAACTCAGTGTGCTGGATAAATTTTTCATGTGATTGAACACTTTCACACTTTTATGCAGATACTGAGTATACACATTCACTGCTCTGTTTCTGGTATGGATTTGATGTGGCCAGTGGCTTTAGGGTGTAGTAGATGAAGAACTGTGTTTATGCATATTGGGATGTCAATATTATTTTAAAGTGTGATACTTTCGTTTATGTTGTATTTGTTTAACTCTGTGAAGCTGTGTTACTGTGCCTGTGTAAAACACCTGATGATCTAATAAAGAACTGGCCAATAGTAAGGCAAGAGAAAAGATGGACATGGCTGGCAGGCAGAGAGAATATATAGAGGTATAAATCTGGGAGAAGAGATCTAAGATCTAGCACCAGAGGAGGAGGATGGCTCCAGGGCCCAGTCCCCCAGCTACACAGCAAGCCACAATGATTTACAGAAGTTAGAGAAAAGGAAAAGCCAAGAGGTAAAAGGTAGTCGGGATAATTTAAGTTAAGGAAAACTGACTAGAAACTAAGACAAACTAAGACTGGGCATTCATGATTAAAAATAACCCTCCATGTGTGATTTATTTGGGAGCTGGGTAGCAGGCCCCCCAAAAGACCAAAGACCAACCAACAACAGTATCAGGATTCTGCTATCCTGACTTTCCTGCTGTGATGGACTATCCCCTTGAACAATGAGACAGAATAGAACCTGTCTTCCCTAAATTTCTTTTGTCAGGGTAGTTTATGAAAGCAACAGAAAGAAAACTAACACAACACCTTTCTGAAAAACATCTGTGACTTCAAACACAGTCTCACTACAGAATCAAGCATTTCTATCATGACACATCAGCCTGTGTTTGTCAACATTTTTCGGAGTCCCCCTTGCTGAAAACCTTACAGGCTGCTTTGGTATATTGTGTACCATTGTGGATAATACATCATAGAGAAATGAGACTTTTCACTAGCTTCCATTTGTTCATTCAAACAGATGACACTTTTCCGATCTGGTTCAATTTAATTTTCCATGGCTTTGTCTCTATGATCTGATATGCTGTACCTATTTTTTTCATATTGGAAACTGAGGCATACTCATGTGCTTAGAAGAAGGCTCTTATTGCCTCAATATTTTTCTAGTCTCCAATGTGGCTCTGCCTTGTCTTTGAACATGACTAGTAAACTCAACCTTGCTGTAATAGACCCAAGAAAGAACATCCTTTATGTGAGTCATAAGAGGCTTCATTTCAAGGAATAACTACAAATCTCAAATGAGCACTCTGTACTCCTTGGCAATCTTCTCATATTTGCTCTGTAAATTCACTTCCCCCAGGATCGAGTCACACTATTGTATTTTCTTTACCTAAAACATCCATATTCTCCACCTCACAAATGTTTCCTACTCCTTCTGCTTTGGAATAAGGCAGAAGAAATGCAATCAGTCAGATTAACATTTTATGAGTGTACCATTGTGTCCACCGATACTCTCTGCTATCTGACTGACCACAGAATATGACAGTTTTCTCTGTAAGCAAAGCCAACCACTCCACTGTATCAGGGATGTCAGCACTATATTCCTCTTGGTACCACAACACTAGAACAACACACAGAATCTCAGTAGATATAGTTCAGTAAATGAAAAGTGGGCATTTGTGGACATTCAAGGTCCCATCCGTTCAAAATGAGAACAAACAGTAGCATGGATATTCATAGAGTTCACCTCAGCAGCATACATCTAGATAACATTTCTGTAACGTAAATGATACTAACCTCATTTCCTCAGTGGCTTCTTACGCTGTGACTTAACAGTTAACAGTCATTTCTTAGAGCACATATTAACAAGAAGATCCAATCATTGTCCATCCATCTTATCTGTCTTCACAACAACAATCCACTGAAGCCTGATGAACTGATGCTCAACTTGGGGTCAAGTTAGTTGCTGTAGATCATATTGTAAGTGAAGGAGGAAGGACTCAAGTACATGCCTGTCTGATGGGAAAGTCTCTGCTTGCTCTTCTTAGCCATGCTTCAGAAAGGCGTTAAGATACCTCATAGATCCAAGCCTAGTAAGTGACTGGGCCTGTCCAATAGGGAAAAGCACTACATGCCCTCTGCAGTCAGCAAAGCATGGAATAGTATATTGTCAAATAAGCACATCACATTCTGTCAGACCTAACTCAGGTGGGACATGAAGTTGAAGAGAGGCATATGGAAACCTAATGGAAACTTCATATCTAGCAAGACTGGATCTTGTCCTCTGTTCCAAAGCATGGGTTTTAATCACTGCAGAAATGGCAAGATCTTTCAGGATCACAACAGGGACATATTGTGGGGGTGAGTTTTGTTTTGTTTTGTCTTTCTCTTGATTTGAAGAATATATAATTTGAGGAAGTGAGGTTTACAAGAAACAAAAATAAATAAAACCATACGTTTAAAATGTGCGTGGTATGGGGTGTTAATACTTATGTTTCAGTGTGAATGGGAAGGGTCTCCAGGCACTACAAAAGTTTTGTTGCTTAAGCTTAAATTGCTTCTAGGTATATCTGTTTGAGCTCACTATGTGCCTCTACCTGGGTGGCCAGTTCAAGTTGCCTGAGAATCTTTGTTCTCTAAGAAAACAAGCTGGATTCAAATACCATCTTGACCATTTCTGAGTATGATATCCCACGCCTGAAACTTTATGAACATACATTCATATGCTTTTTCTTTGAATAAAATTTCAATCACGACTTCCTCATAAATATTGTAGACAACTTGAGTCATACATGTATTGTTGATGACAGTGCATGAAAAATGCTCAACAAAATACTTCTCAAAGTGCCGTTGATGACATTAGCACCTGATGCGATGCCCACTCTTTTCTATTATTCCAGAAATTTCCTTGAGTTGAGCCCCACACTCTATGGGTTTATACTTGCCTGCAGCATGAGTACGTTATAATTGGGGTTCTACTGTGTCTTCTTAATCATCAACGACCTTCAACAATGAGAAGAGAGTCTTGATTGACTGCTTAACCACAGGTGTACCCCCAGCCCCCATATTCTGTGACACTGCATTGTGGCCTGCTACTGTTTTCATCTGATACCTTGATTCTATGCACCAGAACATTCCATTACCCATGCTTAAGAATAAGATAATGAGACCAGAAAAGAGCAATAGTATGAAAAAAATCTAAACAATATATTGTTAAGTAAATAAAGAGTCAGCATTTCTATAATTATGGTTAATAGTATTATTCTTACAGAGCTTTGTAAAAATTAGATACTAAAATATGTTAAATGCTTAGTTCCTCACCTAGAATATAATTATTGTTATATCATAGATGATGTAGTTATTATGTTACCTAAGCTACTAAACAGTGTTGTGATTTCTAATGAGTCAATTAACCTTCCTGGGTCTCAATTTATGCATAAAATGAGGAAGGTTAGGCAACAATTCCATAAATCTTGTTAGTTCCATAAATTATGTTTTAATATAAATAGCTGAGGAAGTAAATGTATTATTCTCATATCAATTTGGAATATGCCCAATTTAGATACTTATCACTGAAATTCATATGTGAAGGAGGAGAAGCTACTTAAGGGGAAGCAATATGATTTTCCTTTTGTGAAAGTCATATTTTCACCTGCACTCTCCTGATACTTTCACCATGGCAAATACCCAAGAAAGGGGATTTGGCTTTTCAAAATCTCTTCTCTAGATAGGTCATATTAAGACACTTGATACATTTTTCTGATGATGCAATTAAAAGTTGCATTTTATACCATGGTGTTGAAAGTGCCTGTTAGAAAAAAGACAAGATCCGCTCCCTCTCTGTGGTAGGCAGATGCCCAGACTTTGCTTAATAAAGATGATTTTGGACATGAGCACCTCGTAAAGATCAGTAAAGGTCAGACACGTGTTCCAGATAAAGGGAGTTTGACAAGAGTGAATGATTCCACATCCTGACAAATGTCTGCCAGTGAGGTATCACAGAGAAGGCTCCTTATAAGGACTTCAGCTGTTAGCCACTATAGAAAACCTGATACCATGGACTAAACGGAAGCTACAATAACTGTCTAAAGATGACATAAACTCACTACTTCAGTGGCTTCCCAGGATCTAAAATAAATCCCTGAGACTTGCAATGGTTCAGTATGACATGACCTTAACTACGAATGCGTTGCTCCTACCTCTTCCCTGCAAGCCTACAATGCTCCAACTAACTGCACTCTCAGCTCCTCAGTACAGAAATCCCTAACTAGATGACAGTTCTTTAACTGTGCAGGTCTGTTGCCTGGAATCATTGTCAGAGGTTTTCTTCTGTATCTCAGAAACTCATTTTTTCAAGCGTTTTCATTACAAGCTAGTTTACCGTAATGCCTTTATTCTATTACTCTGTCACGGATCCATATTTCTGCTTCTTATGATCATCTACATTTTTCTTTATTAAATATTAGATTACATATATATATATATATATTCATTTATCTTTTTTGTCTTGTTTCCTCAAATGTATACTTACAAGAGCTAGAAATGTTTGCTACTGTGAATTAAATGTGTTAAGAATAATGTATGGACCATTGTATAGACATGTATTAAGCAAATGAGTAAATAAATGAACGACTTTCCTTCGGGTACATTTTTTTATAGCTAGTCCCTTGACGTTTATTAGATGGCATTGAAAGAAAGGAGATCTCACCTACTTTGCTTATAACTATACCCTTGTCTCCATGTTGAATCTTACAGGTAACATCTTAAAGTTTCTCAACTAATGATCTTACACACATATCATGAAAGGGTCTTATACTTAAGTTTGAAGAAAGGTAGTGAATTATGTCTTTGATGACAGAAGCAGCCATCAAAACTTATTTTAAGCTCAATGCAGTTAAACATCAACAACGTTCCATTGGCAACCATTCTTCAGACAAAGTTAACTTTGTTTTGAATCATTGAATCTCACATGCATAGCTCTCACTTCCTTGGCAATCAAAGAGTGTAGCTTCTGGTTTCAAACGTTGAGTGTTTGCCTCTGTTGTTTGGATGGAAAGGTAAGGTGTCTGTCTATAATGGAAAGACACAAATAATTTATTATAATTGTAGGCAGACTTCTAACACATAAATACCAACTCATCTCAAGCCACGTAAGAACAGTTTGAAGTGCAGTGACAATTTTAACTTAAGATAAAAGGAAACTGAAGTAAAGAAGATCGTGGTTTGTACTCAAGGACATAATGCTACATGTGTTAGAGCTGGTACTTCATAATTAATGATCTAATTGCCTTGGGTTTAGAGTCTGTGCTTTGAGCATTTGAATTCCATGGCTTCTATCTAAATAAGAACTAAAACATACAGCTGATATATTAGGAATAAGGTTTGTCTTGATGATAAGCCTCCAGACCTATCCAAATGCTTTCTAAAGGCACGGCTCCAACAGCATGTTTAATGGCAGTGATTTGTTTGTTTTTTTGTTTGTTTGTTTGTTTGTTTGTGTTGGGAATGAGAACAAGGCCCCCATTCATGCTAGGCAAGTGCCCTACCACAGAGGTACACCTCAAGCTATTGTTTGGTTTTAGACAGATGTCACTATGTATATAATTCAAGCTGGTTTGGAACTCACTATGTAGATAGGATGGGTGTATATTTGTATACTGCTGAGGAGAGTATAGACATGTGTCATCATACCTTTGAATTTTGAATAAGGATATAAAAGTGGGTCCCCGTGAAATTATGGCATCAGAGCAAACTGGTGAGCTCTTCAATTTTAATAATTAGGGTAATGAACATTAAGAATGACGATATGAATATATGATTTGGAATTTAACCTTGGCATTATAGAACTTCATTCCCTGGGCCACTAACTATGCATACTATCATGCAGTAATTAATATCTACTATAAAACTTAAACAGACAAATCTTAATGATGTAAAAACATTTCAGTTTATGGTCGACAAATTCAGCTCAAAGCTCTCTATACTGCATCTGTATCTAATGAGGATGATACACTGGCAAGCAACATCACTGTCATCAGATCACTAGAATGCCAGACTTCAGAATGATCGGTCCACTAGAAGAACAGGAAAGCTTCAATTATGATAAGGATTTTACAGAATTTAGATCATGCTTAAAGTTGATCTTCTGAGTATAATTTGTTCTATTTTTCTTTAAAGAAAGTAGTACTGATGAAAACAGGCATTTCCATCTCTCTAGGACTCAGTTTCTTCGTATATAGAATGATTGATTTGATTCAGGTAATTTCTGATTCCATTCTGTGCAGCCTTGATAAGTCAAAGCTTCAATTATGTAAATTGCAGATACACCTTCCCTTATTTTCCCTTCTTCTTCTTCATAGTTTCAATTGATTATCATAGCTATGCTTTCAAAATGCATCTATATAAAGCTGTATGCAAAAAAACCCAACAACGTTAAGATTTATAGGAAAATTCTGTAGAGAATGATTGTATTACATATGACTATTATTTATTTTTGTGGTAGTTGAAGTATTTACTCTCTGTAGCCTAATGAATGCTACTTGGATCAGCACCACTATTATAACTCTGAAACTAATCTAGACTTTTTTGCTATTCCCTTGTGATCTTAAGAACATTCTCATTCTGCCTAAGTCTTCAGCTAGCCTTCTACAAAATAGAAACAACACCCGAATTCTTGCGTATTTGACAGCAAGAGTTGGGAAAGGCATCTACCACCTCCTTTAATCCTGTTTGCAAGTTCTTAACTGAAGTTGGTTTTCATTCCACCCTTTGTTCTGTCCCAGGTAGCTAGAACCACCTGTGTTTCTTTTTGTTTTTGTATGTTTTTTTTTTAAATAGAGCCTAGAACAAATATTTTCCACGGGCAACTGTCCCAATCAGAACCCCAAACTCAAGTGAGACTATGTTCATCTCCTAATCAGTTTTGAGTGTGTTTACTTTAGAATGCTACTTACTACCATATGCATCATCGTGTTATAGATGCCAATGTGCCAATCAACCTACTCTATATGTCTCAAATTCTTTCATTAAAGTATCTCCACACTGGATGCAAGCAGCATCTCACACTGAATTTCCTCTTGTCTCAAGAATGACAAGCCAACAATCTTTCCATCATTCTCAAAGAAAGATAGTCAGGCATCAGTTTTAGGGTGGGTATTCATACTACTTCTGCCTCCATTTTTATCCAATAACCTATAAATGTTTTATTTATTTGATAAGACAGACTTTAGACACTTCTTTATGGCATGTTTAATGTAGCGCATTATATTCAACAAAGGTTTGTAGAGTCTGGCTACTATGGATACCTGATCTAACATCTTATCCCTATCACAAGATTATTGGTCATTGCCATCATAACATATTGTGTAGTATACTAGGATTATAAAACAGGATTTGGAATTTGATGTTCTGAGGTTGAATTTCAATTTTACAAGTTATGGGCTCATTCACTCTTAGCTACCATTTTTTCTCATATCTAAGATGAGAACACTTACTTCATAGAACTGAGATGAAATCAAATACACTATACAATTAATATGCCTAAACTATAGTATTAATATACCTACATTATACTATTGTATTAACAATTTTTATTTAACATTAGCCTACTTTCCATGTAATTCACAGTAAAACAAGGTATTATAATTATTTATGATAATTTTATAAGATATGTAAATATAGTGGAATGTAAATATATCCATAAGGAGGTCAAATAATAGTTTAAAAACCCAAGATGAATAAAAATTGAAATTGTTATCTTAATTCACACAAAATGACTCTACATCCTCTTTGCATAACCTCTGAGTGCACTATTTTTTTTTGTCCATTAGTCTGCTTAGGTATTAATGTTTTAATAATACAGAAATATTCACTATAAGGGGGTCACTAAAATGTCAAATGTTAAAAATATCCCTTAATTCCATTCCCATATGGCATTAAAAGATGGTATGTTAAAGTATTCAAGGACTTTTATTTTCTTAAATATTACAGTTTAGAAAGGACTTTTCTCAGACAATACATGAAAACACCTTTGGCTTCTCATTATATTTTTGGAAGCAGGATGCCAGGATTTTTAAAAATTTCTTCTTTATGAGTTTCAATTAACAGTTTCAGGTGGGAATAATATCCTCCCACCCCAATCATCCCAGTTTGTCACATGATCACGAGTAAGCATGATGGTGATCATGGACAGATAGTATGGATTTGTAGTTGATCCAAAACCACAGATCTACCACCACACTTGTCAAGAGCAGCATGGAAGAACTAATGACTTACTTTTCATAAGTCTATCCTTGAGTATATGCCACTATTTAATACTTATTACTCATATCAGTCAAATAAAGCAAAGTGAGTAAATACAAAAAAAGAAGCTTTATGCTGATTTTAAAGGAGATACAGATCATGAGTTTATCTGTCTTTTTGTAAGAGAGAGTGACTATGAGCATTCTTTTCGAGTTGCTTTTAATACATTTTTTTAAATTGCTGTCTACTGTAGCTTGATATGAGGATTGTTCTTTCTTCATTCAGTAATACTTTATCATCATTTTGAATGTACTTGGTTGAAATGTAGATATTTTCACAGCCTAGTACAGCATACAGAGATAATGAAATAGCTGTGCCATTAAAATTTTCATTCAATTTTTCTCTGAAATGAGTTAACAGAAAACTACGTTCATTTTTATGGCTGGAGAAGAGACAATTTGTGTTGTGAAATTTTAGTCATATTCCAAAGTCTCATAGCTCTGGAATTTCCTAAACTACTCAACTAGTGCAAAGAACAATCAATATAAAAAAGGAGCCACTGACTTTATCTTTTATCCTTAAAACTTTGCTCAAGTCAGCACTATTGCTTCATATACATACCAGTCTGA
>CABHPQ010157214.1:0-25664 GCA_902168405.1 Peromyscus aztecus | reverse complement strand
CCCAAGAAAGAAAGAAAGAAAGAAAGAAAGAAAGAAAGAAAGAAAGAAAGAAAGAGAGAGAAAAAGAGAGAAAGAAAGACCACTCTGGAATTCCCCCAACACACTTGTCCTCTGAAGCATCATGCTTTTACCGAGCATCCGTGGGCAACTCTGAAAATTTTTTCTCTTGAATAATATGTAATAGAAACTGAGATGGTGCCTAATTTAAATTTGCCAAGTAAGAGTCCTTTCATTTCAAATACATTTTTCTAATGATTAGATCAGACACTTTTAAGCACTCTGTAGCTTTTGGTGATACAAGGAATCCTAAGTCATCATCCATTTTACTCTTTATAGAATTAAAAATCCCCAAAGCTGGCAATTAATGAACTGTTAAATTCAGACATATGGATGTGATATGATTTTCAAATGGGACAAATAGCAGTTATTAAACTTCAAAGTGATAGCATTTTCCTGTGTCTTCTTAGTGGGAGGCACTCAGGAAACAACCTTCAAATGAATAACTTAAAATTTCTAATCAATTTCTGTACTTTAAATGTCATTAGCTCAATAAATGCTAACATTTTAATTTTTCATTCCTCTAAGTTCTTTCTTATTTCCTGTGGAAAATGATCCTTTACTCTGGGTCTTGGCTTTCTAAAAGGCATGCTGAGTTTAGTTTGCAGACTATCAATCTGTCCTTCTTAACCATTGTATGATCTTGAGTTTTCCGCCCTACTTTAAATCCCTCCATCCACTTTTTCCCTAAAGCATTAAGTCTTTGATTCCAGTTGATTCCCAGTGTCCTCCCATAATAACGTCCAAGTGATTCTCATGCTCTATCCAGATCGTCCTTCTTCTCAAAGGCCCACTTTACATTCTCCTTTCAGTGAGGACAAACTAAAACATTACTTCCCTGGGCAAGCCCTGCCTCTTCCTCTTGGTATGATTTGGATATGTCAATCACCCTAGGCTTGCCTCTCAATGAATGTTCTTGGTTATAACTCCTACACTCAAAGAATCAGTTTATAAGACAACAACAAGAAATCTTTAAAACATTTCCTCAAAATAAGATACATCACAAAGTACCAATACATTCAAGCCAAAGACCACCAAATACACCAGGACAGTTTTACAAATTTAGATTCACCGAATGATGGTAGTGAGGGAAATCTACATCACTGAGGTGCAGGAGCATTTGAGAAAGAAGGTATTTGAATGGACTCACTTCCTTTTTTTTGCAAGCGTTATAGGATTTGAAAGAGTGCTCGAAGGACTGTAGTTTGTTGAAGGGGAAGTCTCTGCTCAGTTATCTTGAGAGTCCTTATACCCAGGGATGCTGAGGTAAACTGCAGTTAGAAAAGAATCAGCTGCCCCTCTCGCTCCCCTTCCTAGGAGGCTTTTGGATCATTTTGCACTTTGGAAATACTGTCTTGTTTGTATTCATCTGTGACCATAGAGGGGATTTATTTGGTCTCAATCTCTCAAACCACAGAGTGGCCATGCCTGGTACTGTTTTGAGAGATTATAGTCAGCAGCACAACACTAAGCCCTGCTATGAGCACCAGGCCAGCTCATGGGAGGACCAAGGCCTGCTTGTCAGCACCCAGCTGCCAGGCCTTCTATTTTGCACTCAAAAAACAATGTATATTTATTTTTGTACAACTTGGAAGATATAGAGGTACTAAGAAAAAACGAAAAATTCCACAACATGCTTCCTTAGCAGGGAGAACAGAGTCTTCATGGATGCTGTTTCTACAGAGGACTTCAATCCATGGGAGCATCAAGGCCTTGAGGGGAGGAAAGCTAAAAGGAGAGTTCCAGGGTTCCCAGCCAGCTCAGCTGTAGTGGTACAGCTACCTATAACCAACACATAGAGAAAGAGACATGGCATCCCAGCTCCAAAGATTTGGAACATTCCTGATGGCAAGCATCGGAACCAGCATCAGGACCAGCGTGATGGTTTTCCTCTAAGCAACGTGTTTAATAGGATCCAAGGACATGTGCACAAAGGCCCTCTGAGGGAAAGCTTCATTGCTACCACATTTTACAGAGGAGGGAACTGAAATAAGAAGAGGGAAAAAAGAATAACATGTCATAAAGCTAGGAAGTGGGAGGTCTGGGACAAACTCTTTAGTCTGCTGTGGAGACTATATCGTATAATATTACATAATTTAACCAATTTAAGTATGAAAGTGCCTTTGGCTATTAATAGTACATACATATATGCAGGGTATAGATATGAAAAACGCATATATACACACTGGATTTAAGCAGTGTTTATACAAACATAACTATAAATAGTCCAAAATGATTAAATGTGAACTGTAGAATGAAACTGTTTTTCTCTTACTTATTAATACACACATAAATCACACAACAGTTCGGAAAACCACACAAGACTGTTAAGTTCCTTTTTGTTATTACTAAGGAGCTAATAAGATCCATTAAGCTCTTACGTGGATAGAATGGGTATTGTTCAGATTCATGCTGATTTCCTCTTCTTTGTACTGCCGTGCCCGTCTCGCCATGTATCATTCACGCTAGGACAGGGGCATTTCAAGAGAAGTCTGCTTCTACTACTTCAAGACAGTGTCAAAAGAGATCTTCAATCAAGTCTCCAGGCAAAGCCAGCATGTGTCCCTGCCTACAGCAGCTTGAAGAATGCCTGCCAAGCTGCTCTCTACCCTATGTCTTCTGAGTTCATATAAGCACCAGGAGCTTAAAAGCCTTGTACATCATTGGTGAGCTGAGTGACCTTTGTGAGACTTGATAATAATTTATTTATTCTAGATGACAGCTAGTGAAAAAAAATATAAATATGTATTGATCAGCATCATGAGGTCAGATACCACAGGGGTGGCAAGACACCTAAAATACCACCACTTAGATCGACGTGGATTATAGTCCCATTTCCCTTTTGTTTGATTTAGTCTGCAGTGGTTTGGTTTTTTGAAATGAGGTCACATTCTGTAGCCCAAGAACTAACTATGAGCCCAGGATGGTGCCAAATTCATAGTGATCCTCCTGCCTCGGCCTCCTAAATGTTGGAAATAAAAGTATGACACACAATGCCTAAGTCTTTCTAATTGTATTTATAACTAAACAAAAAGCAACATAGAAGTTTCTTCATTTCAGATTCCATTTCCTGCCATACTACCGAGTCAGCCAGATTCATGAATTACATGCTAATTTTCCAATTGGGCCTCATTGGCCTCTATCTCCACCTCTACCACAAATTATTAGGCAATAGTCAGCAGGTGTCCTGCTTAGTAAATTCAGGCAAATCACATCCACACATAAAATCTTGCACTGAAGTCTGTTGGCTATTACTGTAAGAACCAATAATAAATACTACATATTATTAAAGCAATTATATACGGTATTATTAAATCTATATTTCATGAATTCATAAAGTATATAAATAACTATGTAAATAAAATATAACTAAACCAGCTTTATATTAACTAAAATAAGTTTTAATTTATGTTAATTTATAGTAATGTAATTTTTTTTCAATGAAGATGTGTTAAAATAGACGTTAAACCTGGTCAGTTCAGTTTCACAGACATTTAGTAAATGCTTACTCTATTCCAAACAGTTTGGTCCAAAAATGAAAAGGACAAGTGCTTGCCCAAGATCATGAGACATGATCAGCAATGGACACTTCCAGTTGAGTGTAGTGAAAAGGCTGTGATACTTTATAACAGAGGATAGGCATGTGGCTGGCCAAGTGGGGTGAAGCAAGCTAGAAGTTAGACCAGACTTAGATATCAAGATTCTGCTGAAGACCACATTAAGCATTGTATATGGGAGGCAAAGGCAGGGGGATCTCTGTGAGTTTGAGGCCATTCTGATCTACATAGCTAGTTCTAGGCAGTCAGGCTACACACAAGACTCTGTCTCTAACAAAACAGAAATAGAATCACCAACTAAAGAAAAGAAAGCATAAATGTGATCACTGGCTAACTCCCCATGACTTGCTTTGACTGCTTTATGTTATCATCCAGGACCATGGTCCCATGAGTTGCACCTCTCCCCTGTGAACTGGACCCACCCACAGCAAGCATTATTCATCAAGACAGTACTTGATCACAGGCCTACCTATGGAACTCAGTGAAGAGTTCCTCTTCCCAGTTAGGTATAGATTTGTGTCAAGTTGACAAACACCAGTACAGTCGCTAACCAACACAGAAATGACTGCTAAGGTCTCCCTAGAGCTTGCCATAGTAAGCTGTATTGTTTTCAACCTCTGTGTCTGTGTCTCTGGTGTAGTATAAAGTTTTCATACACCACTGACAGTTAAACATGTTCAAGAAAGAAGGGAGATCAATGTAGGGCTCTTTCCAAGGCAAATGTAGAGAATTCTACCTCCACTGATGATTAAAATAACTATAAACACACAGAAGATGCATCCTAGAATGTATCAAGTAGAAAATAATAGTATAGTTGATTCAATCAAAGTGGAGTCTATTAAAATTGTTTTCATTTGATTGGTTGGGTCTGGAGATATTCCTCTGTGTTTAAAAGCACTGACTGCTCTTGGAGAAGACCCAGGTTCAGTCCCCAGCACCCACATGACAACTCACAACCATCTGTTGCTCCAGTTCCAGGAGTTCGGACACCCTCTTTTTGCCTCACTGGACAACAGGCACACAGATAGCGCACATGCAGGCAGAACACTCATACACACAAAATAAAAATGATCTTTTTAAAAGTGGCACCTTTAAGTAAAAGCTATCTTAGATTTACAAGAGAATAATACTGTTTTGGGAAAAACAAGCCACTTTCTGTTTTAACACATCAATACGATAGGCAAACATAGCTTTGGGGAATGTTTACTTGAGACTCAGTGGGATCACATAGTTCTCGTTCTCATGCTGATCTCCTTGAAGACTGAGATCAGCTTTGTTTGCTAACTGTCTTTGTTGCTTTTCTCATTGCTGTTACTAAATATCTAACAAGAAACAATTTAACAAAGGGAAGATTCATCGAGTCTTACAGTTTAAGCTGAGATGCAGCCCATCATGGTCGAGAAGGAATGGTGACAGCATCCAGTCATATCTGCACTCAGGAAGCAAGGACCAGACAAGAAGTAGGGCCAGGCTACCAACCATGAAGACCCATCTCCAGTGACTCACTTCCTCAGCAAGGCTCCATATTCTAAAGGTTCTATGCCCTTCCAAAGCACCGCCACAAGCTAGGGGTGAACTGTTCAAGTACATGAGCCTCTTGAGAAAACTCCATATTAACACCAACACAGTAGCTATTTAAAAAAAAAATTGAAATATTTGCCCTTGCACTCTTCCACTAATATAACCAAAAATGGGAACCAAATGATCAATTTTTCATGTGTTCCATTGCAAATAGAGGAACTTATTAAATTGTTGCCAGTCATCTGTGCCAGCAGGCATGTAAGTTTTTATTATTGTTTGCTGCTTCTATTTGTTTTCACTTAGAAAGAAGTGTCCACAACAATATCCTTTCAGACTTTCAAGACATCAAATACATACATATATAAACACAAGTCTGTTGTTTCCTTTCATCTCTCTCCTCAAATTATTCTCCCAGTTTCTCTTCTACTCAGCTCTAAGAGTCTTCTATTTCTTCTTCCATAAAATGTTGCCAAAGGAAACATCAGTCATTCAGTGTTGGCCCAAGTGTGTCACTTATATTGTCCCAATGTGCTTATCAAAGATGTACTAGCCTAATTCAAGAAAATCATGAGCCAAGTTTGCTAGTATTAGCAAAATGTACTTTTGACATTGGGTTTATTAATAATTTGCTATATGAACTAACTGATCTCTGATGAAAGAAAAATAATCACAATTTTATGCACACATACATGCACACACATTGCCTTAGTTTTGTTTCCAGTTGCTGTGATTAAACACTCTGACAAAAGCAACTTTAAGAACAAAGAAGGTCATTGGTCTACCATTCCAGGTCACAGTTCATCATTGTGGGGAAGTCAAGGCAGGAGCTAAAAGATGTTAGTCATGTTACAGCCACAGTCAAGAGGGGAGAGAGAATGAATGCATGCTTGCTTGTGCTTACCTCGCTTTCTCCACTCATACAGCACAGGATCCCAAGCCCAGGGAATGCCACCACCCACAGTAGGCAGGTCCTCCTACCTCATTTAGCATAATGAAGACAATCCCTCACAGGCCAATCTGCCCTAGAGAATTCCTGCTTGAGACTTTCTAATCAGGCAAAGATAAGATCATATCAAGTTGGCAACTCTCTCTCTCTCTCTCTCTCTCTCTCTCTCTCTCTCTCTCACACACACACACATACACACATCACACACACACACACACACATCACACACACACACACTGCACTACCTGTGTTTTCTAATTAGTCAGGACCTTCATTGAAGTTGTTCCTAATTAACTGTAGCCTTAGGGAAGGATGACGATTTTAATAGGACAGGAAGACAGATCTACTACTACTCAGGACTGAAGTAGCAGAAAGAAATAGTCGAAGTTCAGGCCATCATGTAATAAGGCAAGTCATACATTTTATTCATATATATATCTTCATCTGAGATTATAGTGCCCTGGCCTTGGGTAATGTTTAAAATTTAAAGGCTTTCAGGTAGAACATTAAGAAATAAGACATGATTACATAAACAGAAGAGGAGGTTGCAACTTCTTTTAAGTATGCAGATGATTAAGAAATGTAGCACAGATAATATGTTATATAAACTGAACAAGCAGGACCCATAAGAAGGTGATCACTAAACTTTACAAGGCAAAATGGTTCTTCAGGTTCCTGCTTCGCAGAGGAGATTTCCAAATATTCTACAGGACACAGGGAAAAGTGACTAAAACTGTAGGCCTATTGCCTGAAGATGGATGCCCCAATGTTACAGAGGAACTTTGGATGACTGTCTACGCATGCAGCTGTCTCTGTCATTTCCAGAATTTTGGAAATTGCTTACAATGTATTTCCTGTTCACTTAGGTAATATTATATCCTTCTGAGGTCTTTGATGTAGTTGAAGACTACATAGTTTTAATTTTCCTTGGTAATGATAAGAGATAAATTAGATATGAAACTTTAGACTCACAAATATAGGATAAATAGAATATTTTCTTTGAATTTTCCAAATATAAATAGACAAGATATTATAACTGTAATTCTTGCCTGATAACTGTTTTGTTATATGTAATTTTACTAGGTTAAAGTTAAAATCTTCCTTTCTGATTAGACAGAAAGGGAGAAGTTGCTGTGGGATGTCTTTCTGTATGCTGTGAATATGTGTTGCTCTGATTGGTTGATAAATAAAGCTGCATTGGCCTATGGCAGGGCAGGGTGGAGCCAGGTAGTAAAATCTGAGAGAGATTGGAAGAGAAAGGAAAGGCAGGGAGACACCAGCCTGCCACCCAAGGAACAACATGCCAGCAGACCAGTAAGCCATGGAACATGCGGCAAAACATAAGATTAATAGAAATGGGTTAATTTAAGTTATAAGAGCTAGCTAGCAAGAAGCCTGTCATATGCCATGCAATTCGTAATTTAAAAAAACAAGAAAAGAAATGTAGCACAAGAGTAGGGACTAATTGAAACTAACAAACAAACACACCAGGGTTTAAAAAAAAACAAAAAAATAAAGCAAACAAACAAACAGAAGAGAACAGGCTGTCCATGGTTATCAAACTTGCTAGACAGAGCAACACATCAGGGAGAATAAATATGTGGATGGGTAGATAGGTTACAGATATATTGATGTAAAAAATAGATAGAATAAATAATTATGAGACTGAAATAAATGCTCAAAATTGTTAATAGAAGCTTTCTGTGTTGTAGGATATAAAATACATTATAAACAATTATTGTATCTTTTACAATTTTTCCCTGGAAATGTATTCTATTTTGTGATCTGGAAAGGGTGATTAATTAAGCAAGTATGTGTGTAAGTAATTTGCTTTTCTTTCAATTAAGCCAGAAATTCTCAATTAAGGGCAGTTTTGTTCCTAGAGAGTATATATCAATGTCTGAAGAAATATTTTATTAGTATGACTGTGGGTATACTATTGAGATCGAGTAGGTAGAGGACAGGAATAAAACTAGACTTTCTACAGTGTATGTGACACTCCCCACAGTAAAGAAATAGACAGATAAAGGTGCTAATTGTTTCAAGATTGCTAAATCCTGACATTAAACAAACAAAACATTTACCAAATGCTCATTTCTCCATGTAGTAAGTTCTACTTATATTATTTAATAATCCTTTGAGAATTTAATAAAATGTGTTTTGATCATATTCATTCTCATTTCCTCAACTCTTCCCATATTCACACTCCCTTTCCTTACCACCCAACTTTGTGTCCTTTTTTTTCTCTAATCACGGCCAATGTGTGCTACTGTATGGTGCTCCTTTGGAGCACAGTCAACTCACCAAGGGCTATACTCTTAGGGAAAACTGATCCTCCTCTCCTAGTACCCAGCAATTGCCAGTAGCTCCTCAGGTAGGGGCAGAAATGCATGCCCAGCTTGCCTCACCACTCTGGGACTTGGTGTGGCTTGGGCTTGCACAGGTCTTGTGAATTCTATTACATCTAATGTGAGCTCATATGTGCAGTTCATACCTGCCTGTTGTAGCACGAATCTTAAAAGGTCTTATTAATAAAATCAAACTTGGAACCTGGTATTGGAGTGAATGCTAGAAGATCAGAGAAGCAGAACAAGCCACAGCTTCCACACCTCGCAATTCCTCAGCTGATCCCGTTTCCTCAGACTGGAAGTCTCTGTGTTCTTATTCAAATGGATCTCAGCTGAACTGCTTCTCAAAAGCCTGAAAGCTTAACCAACTCTAGTTCCTCATCCTCACACCTTAAATACCTTTCTGCTTTCTGCCATCACTTCCTGGGATTAAAGGCTCTTGTTACCACGCCTAGCTGTTTCCAGTGTGGCTTTGAACTCACAGAGATCCAAGTAGATCTCTGCCTCTGGAATGCTAGGATTAAAGGCATGTGTGCCACCATTTTCTGGCCTCTATATCTAGTGGCTGTTCTGTTCTCTGACCCCAGATAAGTTTATTAGGGTGCACAATTTGGGGGAACATAATATCACCACAGCCTGTTGATTTAAAAAATTTATTTTTAAACATAAAAATTGAGTGAGTTCTTGAATTGTCATAAAAGTAATGCACACACACTCACACACACACTCATGCCTCTGTGATAATATATACTGTATGCATTTAAGTTATATATCCAAGGGCTCAGTGTATTCAGGTTGTTTCTCCTTATTATATTTTCTCAAGGATTTATGGTATGAATAGTATCTACCCTTAAATCACTTTGACCTATTCTCATCTTGATTATGTTCCTTCATCTTTATTTTTTACAGAAATATTAACAGTTTGATCATAGTGACACTATTTTTTGCATGTATATATTCCTACTTTTAAAACACTTGTATTAGAAACTGTGATCTCCTCTTATCAGGACCATGCAAGTCAAAATGGCCTGAGCTGACTGACATGTAGAGAAAAGTTTTCTTCTTTGCCTTTACATCTTATATGTTGACTTTTTTAAAAGCCCTAGGTACATGTATATTGGTCTGTATAGCGTTAAACAGTATGCAGCTCTTCTGGATAGAATTGATACTGATATAAAATTATATATATATATATATAATTATATATATGTGTGTGTGTGTATATATATACATATATATATATACACACACACACTGTGGGATATTATTCTGAATGCTGTGAATGTGTGTTGCTCTGATTGGTTGATAAATAAAATGTTGATTGGCCAGTAGCCAGGCAAGAAGTATAGGCGGGGCAAGCAGATGAGGAGAATTCTGGGAAGAGGAAGGCTGAATCAGGAGTCACCAGCTAGACACAGAGAAAGCAAGGTGGCAAGGCAGAACTGAGAAAAGGTAACAAGCCACATGGCTAAATATAAACAAGAATTATGGGTTAATTTAAGTGTAAGAGCTAGTCAGCCTCCATCAGTCACTGGACAAAGGCTCTATGATGTCAGTTAGGTTATTTGCTAGGCTGGTCACCAGAGTAGACCGGTCCAGGTACCCTCTGGACCACTGCCAGCAGACCAAGGTGGGGGTCAACCTTGTGGATTCCTGAGAGCCTCCCCAGCACCTTGCCTCTTCCTATTCCCATGATGTCCTCATCTATCATGGTATCTTCCTCCCTGCCCTCCCACTCTGTCCCTGTTCCAGCTTGACCCTTCCATTTCGCTATGTTCTCATCCCCCACTCCTCATCCTCTGCCACCCCCCCACCCAGTCTGCTCATGTAGATCTCATCCACTTCTCCTTCACAGGATCATTCATGTGTCCCTCCTAGGGTCTTTCCCTGTTAGCTAGCCTCTCTGGAGTTGTGGGTTGCAGTCTGGCCATCCCTTCCCTCACATTTAGTATCCACTTATGAGTGAGTATATACTATGTTTGTCCTTCTGAGTCTGCGTTACCTCACTCAAGATGATATTTTGTCCAGTGACTGATGGAGGCAGATACAGACATCCATGGCCAGGCACCAGGCTGAGCTCCGGGAATCCAATTGATGAGAGAGAGGAGAGATACTGCAGGCGAGGGACATGGAGATCATGATGGGAGGATGTGCAGAGATGATCGGCCACACCATTGGAAGCCCATGAACTGTGGACTGGTGGCTGTGGAGCCCCCATGGGACTGGACTAGGCCCTCTGGATACAGAAGACGGTTGTTTGGCTCGAACTGTTTTGGGGGGCACCCAGGCAGAGGAATCAGGATCTGTCCCTGGTCTATGGGCAGGCTTCTAGAACCCGGTGCCTGTAGTGTGACACCTTGCACAGCCTTGGTGCAGTAGGAAGGGGCTTGGACCTGCCTAGGCTCAGTGTTCTGGGCTCTGCTGACTCCCCCATGGGAGACCTTGATTTGAGGGATGTGAGGATGAGGGGTGGCTTGGGAGAGAGGGCTGGGGGTGGGAGGAGGGAGGGGGATCTGTGGATAGTATGTGGAGTGAGTAGAAAATTTCTTAATAAAGAAAAATGAAAGAAAAAAAAGGGGGGAAAAGAGCTAGTCAGTAATAAGCCTGAGCTAATGGCCAAGTAGTTATAAATAATATAAGCCTCTTTGTGTCTACTTAGGGGACATGGTGGGGGAGATATTGTCCTGACTACCAGCCAGCCAGGACACAGGAAAACTTCCAACTATATATCCATGATATTTATTTATTATTATAATATGATAATTTACTATAAAAATATGTTTGAGGGCTTATTTATAGTCAAGAATTCAGAAGTAAATGGGCTGGAGATGTAAGTCAGTGGGTAGAATGCCTACCTAACATGCACAAAGACCTGTGTTTGATCTTAGTGGTTCGTGTGGTGAGTTACAGCACTAGAGAGGTAGAAAAAAAAGAGGCTTGGAGTTCACAGTAATCCTGGCTATACAGAAAATTCTGGCAGGCCTTTGCTACATGAGATCCTGTCTCAAAAATAAAAGATGTTAATGGGTATGTTCTAGATGTCTTTAGTGGTCTAATATATTCTGCATAAAAGTAGTATTTTCCAGAACAAAGTATGCAATTCATTTCCTAACTTGGAAGACTATACACCCTAACCAGAATAGAATTTATCCTGAGAAATTTTCATTCCATAGCTAAGTGGCTTGTGGTTGAGAACTTAAATAAATGAATAATTATTCAGATACAATTTTAGGAAGCATAAAAATGTCAATATAGCTGGGATCATCCAATGTTTTTGTGACAAAGAGGACTGAGCTGACCTTGAACAGACAAATGAGCACAAGAAGCAATGAGAGACACAGAAAACAGGATGAACAAAACTGAGAAGGTAAGGCTGGTCACAGTCATATTCATGAAACCATAAACAAACAGCCATTGCTGGGGCAGTCTATGGATTTAAGCTGCTAAGAAGTGACCAAATTGTGTGATAATCCTAATAGTGAGTATCATGGAAAAGCCCTATAAAATATCTACACTATCCCTACGAATAAGATAAAACATGACATACCCAGAGATCACATTTTTACTCTCAATGAATATGTAAACCTAACAGACCCATCATCCTTGTCCCACACACAAAGACTTTTGTACTACATAAAGCAAAACCCTGGCCTACATAGGCTACCTAATGCTCCATTAAAATGACCATTAACAAAGGCAAGCCAAATTTAGTCTCTGCACCATGTGGCTTTTCCATCCCTAGTGACTACAAAGAAAACTAATGTCCTCGTTTCCAAAGAGAGTTTCTATAATTAAAGTCTTATTTCAATGACCCTAACCACTATCATAATAGATTTTGCCATCAAAAGAGTAAGAGAGAAAGAATTCCTCTTGTTCAATGAGACTTACAGAAGATACAAATGAACAATCATTGTTTGTTTCATCAATATTTTTTCAACACCAGTGTTCACCTTATAATTATACATAGGAAGTAATAAATAATTGCTTCCAAAAATATTTGTAATCCTGCCTTTTACCCATCTACAGTTTCATAACCCTCTCTGCTTGTTAGGATAACATCTTTCCTGACAGGAGACTCAGAAAAGACACCAGAGGTTTTATATTTGAGGTAAGAACTCTACTGCTTAATTCCCTTTAGTGGTTGCCAATAATTAATAACAACTCCCCAAAGACAGCTGATATGCTTTGAAAATCAAAGATTAACATCATATATACTTAAATTTATACATACTATCATCAAATAAATTTATGAAACATGACATTAGTTATTCATAAAAAAGACTATAAATGTTCACTCTCCTGCAAAGCATCACTGTTCTTGGAAGAGATTCAGTCACATCTAACAAACTCACAACTGGTCTCGAGAGGTAGCTCATGGTTCTCCCAGGTGACTCTACAGTGCTGGACAGGATAAGATACCTTTTGGTTTTACAATTGGCTCCTTGGATGATTTCCAGTTACACTGAATTGTATGGCACAGTGTCAGGGTCATACGAACACCACAGTTGAAAAACACTCTGGATAATAAGTCTGAAATAAAAGGAAGGAAGGAAATGAACATGGGGGGATCAAGTCACAAAACCTACCACCAATACAAACCCAGAGGACTTGTGCTGAGACTGTAGCAATCGCAATGTCTTAACTAAAGCACTACTCACTGAATCATGTGTGGAGCTCTTAATTAACTCCGGTATCTAGGTAACATACAAGATTCACCATGTAGGCTTTTGTGAACTGGGTCATTCTGTGTTCTTCAACGTCATCATTGTCTAAGGCATTTCCTGGAGAACAACCCAAGCACAGCTTGTGTCAGCTCCCAGGAGTGGTTCATGTTTGGGATTGCTAGGCCTACAATGGGAAGAATAGTCTATGAAGATTTCCACCCATGCAGAAAGTTACCAATGCATATATTCTGGGTGACGATTGATAGATTCAAGGAAGTGGAGGAAAGGGGGAAATTACAATTATAGTCTAATATCTTTGCTTTCACAGCTGCTTTCTTCTTTTGCTAGTAAAAAAGAAATTCTTTCTTAAAACCTCTCAGTTTCTTGAAAGTAACTGGACAGAGCTGAGAGCAGACACCAGATTTACAAGTAATACTTGTTAACTAAATCCTTTGCCTGTTCATTCTTATATACAATATATGTGAGAGTGCCCAGAAATTGGTTAGAAAGAAGTATTCTTCATCCACAGACAGGAAGCAAAGGTGCTTGTTCCGTCACCATGGAAATAAAAGCTTCTAAGGGGCTCAACAGAAGCACCTGTGGTGATCTCTAGGCCTGGGAGACTTTTATGTGACCTAGGAAACTGTTTTTCAGTTGCATCCAGTGTTAATTAATAAAAATTCTAGGACTGGAAAGATGACTGTGTGATTAAGAGCACATAATACTCTCGAAAGAAGACCTGGGTTTGCAGAAGACCCAGATGATATGGCTCACAACCACCTGTAACTCTAGTTCCAGGGCATATTGTGTTTCTATTCACTGCAAACACACATGCACACACATAATGAATTTTTTATTTAAATTGCATTTAAATTCATAGAAGGAGTCTGGCAAGAAGGCTCAGTGGTTGAAGTGCCTGATGCTCAAGCAAGAGAACCAGAGTTCCGATCAGGTCCTCAGAACCTACTTAAATGCTAGGTGGTCATGGCAACTCATCTATGATCTGGCATTGGAAGGTGGAGACTGGCTCCGTAGGACAAGCTGGACAGTGAGACATGTCTCATTGGCGAGCTCTGGGCTTCATTAAGAAATTCTACCTCAAAAGAATGAGGTTGGATAACTATCAAAGAGAAATCCTGACATCATCTGTAAGCCTGAACATACACCAGCACACATATGTGCATGCACCTGCAAATACGCATGCACCCATAAGAGAAAAATGACAAAAAAGTCTATACGAATGGATGATGAGCATATTATCACCACTATTTTAAAAAGTATTCATTCAAATGTTTAATATCATCTTGTAATTCTATAAATCAGCACATAAATCCATTTAAAGGGACTATGGATGGGTTATCCAAGCACGTGCATTGGTATTAAAGATGCAGGTGACAGCCTCTGCTCTTGACAACTTAAGACAACTGAGCATTCAGGGAGAAAATACCATGAGGATACAGCAGTGTGTCTACAACTTACAGGGAAATAGAATAGATAATGAATATTTTATTTTGCCCAGAATAGCAATAAATTCAGTCTTTGCTCAAGTGTAAACAGGGACCAAATATTTCCTTGGGGTTACTAATAAGAAAAGAAAAAAAAAACACTACTTCGAAGAATAGAGTACGTACATTTAGTATCAATAATCTATATGAAATCCACTTGAACCATAGGTGGAAATAAAAACAACTATTCCTTTTCTTTCTTTTAACATTAGGTCATGGAACTAAAGGAGTATTTGAGCTTCTGTCTGGATGGCGGAGAACCAAAGAGAATTTACCCTTCAAAGACAGGGTAGCAGACGCCTATTCGGATGTGATGGTCACCTACACCATGACCAGCTCCCTGTACTTCATCACGTTTGGTATGGGGGCCAGCCCCTTCACAAACATAGAGGCAGTGAAGATCTTCTGTCAGAATATGTGTGTCTCTATTCTATTGAACTACTTCTACATTTTCTCTTTCTTTGGCTCTTGCTTGGTCTTTGCTGGACAACTAGAGCAAAATCGATACCACAGCATCTTTTGCTGTAAGATCCCTTCTGCAGAATACTTGGACCGCAAACCTGTGTGGTTCCAGACAGTAATGAGTGATGGGCACCAACAGACATCCCATCATGAGACAAACCCTTACCAGCACCATTTCATTCAGCACTTCCTCCGAGAACATTACAATGAATGGATTACCAATATCTATGTGAAGCCATTTGTGGTCATCCTGTATCTCATTTATGCCTCCTTCTCCTTCATGGGGTGCTTGCAGATCAGTGACGGAGCTAGCATCATCAACCTACTAGCCAGTGACTCCCCAAGTGTTTCCTATGCCATGGTTCAGCAAAAATATTTCAGCAACTATAGCCCCGTAATAGGATTCTATGTCTATGAACCCCTTGAGTACTGGAACAGCAGTGTCCAGGAGGATCTGCAGAGGCTCTGCAGTGGGTTCACTGCAGTGTCCTGGGTGGAGCAGTACTATCAGTTTCTGAAAGTCAGCAACATCAGTGCCAATAACAAGACTGACTTCATCAGTGTCCTACAAAGCTCGTTTTTAAAAAAGCCAGAATTCCAACATTTTCGGAATGATATCATTTTCTCTAAGGCAGGGGATGAAAACAACATCATTGCTTCTCGCTTGTATCTGGTGGCCAGGACTAGCAGGGACAAGCAGAAAGAAGTCATAGAAGTTCTGGACAAGTTGAGGCCCCTGTCTCTCTCAAAGAGCATCCGGTTCATCGTGTTTAACCCTTCCTTTGTTTTCACAGACCATTACAGTTTGTCAGTCACTGTGCCTGTTCTGATCGCAGGCTTTGGGGTTCTCCTGGTGTTAATCTTGACTTTCATCCTAGTGATCCATCCTCTGGGAAACTTCTGGCTCATTCTTAGCGTCACCTCAATTGAGCTGGGCGTTCTGGGCTTAATGACCTTGTGGAATGTCGACATGGATTGCATTTCTATCTTGTGCCTTATCTACACTTTAAATTTTGCCATTGACCACTGTGCACCGCTGCTTTACACGTTTGTATTAGCAACTGAGCACACCAGAACACAGTGTATAAAACGCTCCCTGCAAGAGCATGGGACAGCCATTTTGCAAAACATTACTTCTTTTCTTATTGGGTTGGTCCCCCTCCTATTTGTGCCTTCAAACCTGACCTTCACACTGTTCAAATGCTTGCTGCTGACCGGGGGTTGCACGCTTCTGCACTGTTTTGTTATCTTACCTGTGTTTCTAACCTTTTTTCCTCCTTCCAAAAAGCACCACAAGAAAAAGAAACGTGCTAAACGAAAGGAGAGAGAGGAAATCGAATGCATAGAAATCCAAGAGAACCCTGATCACGTCACCACAGTCTGAGGGTGGAGACTTTTCCTTTTCCAGTGTTGCACAACGATGCAGGGCAAGTCAAGCTCAGACCTCAGCTGCTTGGGCTGGCCAGGGGTAACAAGGCAAGTCAGATCAAGAGTGTATTATTCATGACATGTCCAAGGGTCTGCTTCCTGTGGGGGAGGGGGGAGAGGGACTGAAAGGAGGGAAAGTTCTTTGCAACCTTATTCTCCATGAGAGATGAATTTCCAGACACTGATCTTAGAGCTTTTCCAAGGAATGGATGGATCATATGTTAAGACAGAAGGCTGAAAGAGCTAAGGATTCAAAAGAAATGCTTAGAAGAAATGAAGAAGAGAGGTGGTGGTCTCCAGATATGGGGAAAGACATAGGAAATGTCTAAATTGCCATGTCACTTTTCATGTTTGTTTTTTGAATAGGTCAGTCAAAGGAAACCTATGCACATGGGAAGTACATATTTAATCCTGTCTAAACCAAAGGACCACCCAATCCATTTTGTGTGTACATATAAGTATATAGACACTTATACTTGTCTTTAGTGTACATTGGTGTTTGGGTGAAGGGTCCATTTGCAGATAAGGCTGGCCTTTCTCTAGAAAGTCAAATCAACTTTAGCCAAATATATAAGCTCACTAGGGGAGATGCAAAATATATAAATGGCCACTTAAAATCAACTCAACCGTCTAGACAGCAAGAGTGTTTTCAACTGTGTGATTAAAAAAAATAAACAGAAATTTGAATCCATTAAATTCTACATGGCATGTTGTTGGTCATTGAGATTCTAACTTTGGGACGACTTCACAAAAACATTAAAAGGTATTTGAGTTAGTTAGCATGTGGACAAATGTTTAAAACTTAAAATAGTTGAGATGGCTTATCATTAGCCTTTAACATTTCTGTGTATTTGGAAGGCCAGCATGGCTGCTCTTGGATATCTCACCCACCTGCAAATGAGCACTTTAAGCATATTGTCCTTGTATACATATGGAAGGGTACACAGTATATGTGTGAGAGTGAAAGGGAGAATGAGATAACATTCCACAGTTACACGTTCTTATTTTAGATGATGAAAGTACACGGCTGTGGCAGACAGCAATTAACACAGGAGAAAGAAAGTGCGCGGGAAACTCAGAGAGTAAAAGGGGCCAATGCTATTCATCATCCCAGCATCAAACAGTCCTTAGTCTAAGAAAAACTTGTCAACTCTATAGACTCTAGTATGTCCCTTGAAATAAATTTGGAGCATTAACCCAGGCCATGATCACTATGGCTGCAGTGTCATTTTGTAGTTTCTTGCAGTTATCATTGTCTTCTTAACTAGAAAGTAAGCTCCTACAGCAAGCATAGCTCTCTGCAGGGGCCACACTAACCATGTGTAATTGCTGCTGGATTCTTTATATTTAAAAAAAATGTACTGAGGTAATGTTTCCATTGAGTTAGTGTTTAAATCTGTGCCCTAGGCAGGTACTCAGCCTGCTGGGTACTTACATGGACTAAGGCTGTTATTCATGTTGGAGAAAGTTACTAGAAAATTCCTTCTCCCTGCTGTGTATGGACCTATAGAGCAATTTATTTCCAGGTAGAATAAAACAAAAGCTCAATGATGACGTAGTCTGCTAACAAGCTCTTCCTCCAAAAGAAAGCTGATATTTTCCACCCTCGTGGGTTGTATAATTTAATGGCATTAATAATATTAATACCCTTAAAAGGCAAACTATTACTAGAACTCTTAGAAAATCCCATTCCTTTTACAGTGTTTGGAAATGATATTGATAGATTCGTGAAGCAAGAGCTCTGCTTTTGGTAAACCATGCAGATTTTAAAATGGACATTTGTTAAATAAAATTTCAGTTTATGGAATGGCATTTGTTCTATTCTACCTTAAGACCACTGTGTTTCAATGGCTCCCTGACTGTGAGTGCAATAACTAGAGAACTAAGTAGGGAACATAACTGCCTAGAGCCACATTTGATGTTTTCTCTGTGTCTGCAAAATCATGTCACAGTTAAGGCCAGTCTTTCATCTCATGAACTTCTGCACAAAAGAAAACTGACTTTCAAACAGTTGACCTCCAGGCCATGATCTTATATTTGAAGTTGAATTTTCTGAGCAGTCTTTGGAGTTGGAGAACAGAATTCCTCTTTCACAGTTCCTCAACATTTATGAAGATTGCTATCATTTGCATCTGTTTGTAAAGACGGCTACTGAGACACTGAGGAGTCCATGTCACTCCATTTCTGGCTGTATTCAGTGATACTCCATTCTTCCACCTATTTTGTATTTAATGTTAACTTATTTGAGTTTTATAATTATGATAAATCATTTCAGAAGCAAAGACAAACAAAATGATTGCCAAGCTAATTGGCAATCTTGCCAATGGCCAGATTTATGGGAGTACAGCCACATATTCTGCCAAACCAATAATTTTAATCTCTCCCAGTGCACTTGAATGGGAAAAGACTTGTTCATGTGTTAGATAATGTCTTCAAGGATCAAATGTGTAATATAAACAGGAATTTCTCATTGTCCAACTGGCTAGAGAGGTAGCATTTAAGAAGAGATGTTATCTTCTCCAGAACACCGTGATTTTCTCTAAGGAATTGTAGCAATAATTAACTGAAGTGAAACTGCATGTTCTGGAAGAGTAATAGAATACTCAAAATGCCTTGACTTGGTCTTAGGAAGTAATTTGAGCCCAGAAAAATCTCACCAAGCATCATCCAAACCTTCCAATCTCACTGTGAAGCAGATATTTCCAAAAATTCATTTACTGTGTATCAAGATGCACCCTAAAACATGAGATTATGATTTGGAGGTAACCCTCCATTCTCAGCCATTTCTGGTAGCTTGTATACTCCCCTCTCTAGTTTTTAAAGTTTATGCTCATTTTGTCCATTTGTGAAATATTGATGGCATTCAAGTAGGAATTTAACTACTATCAAACAGTGGACCATTCAAACACTAGAAGTAATCAGTGGAAAATCTTTTAGATTTGTGGAATATTTTACTTTACTGCAATGCATTTTTTCTTTAAAATGGGAGATTTTAAAAACTTGTGAACCCCACAGCTTTTCTTGTTTAAACTGGACTGTGTCCCCATCAGAATGTCGTTTATGTTCTACTCTCCTCAAAGAGGAACTCACCTAAATTATCAGACAAGATTTATCTAAATGTTCCATGGGTTAACTTACATCATGTGTAAGTCTGTTGAAAGAATGTGTACTTATGCATTGTCCCGTGAGTTCTTGTGATCACAAACCTCTTTGAAGGCTGTGCATGAATAGTCTATGATAGAGCTTGTCTTTCTCCCAATTGACTTCCATTTAATTTCCACAGAAATAAATTCACGTTTTATCTTATGTTGTGAAAGGAAGAATTGTGACACACAAAGCTCCTATGATGCTATAATAGCCATTCTTGTACATTGAACTTGAGTGTAAGAGCTACGTCCATTCTGTAATTATTCATTGCACTTTACCATAACAAGCCAATCCTTCTAGACTAGAGCTGGGGATTAACTATTGCCATTCAGAATGTGTGTGTATTTTTATATATTGACTGTAAATATTGTCATTACAGTCAGATATTTTTATAACCAAATAGTTATAAATGCATGGCACAATGCATGCATGGTTACTAATAGTATGTAGATTATTAAAGACACTATTTTCAGGGTTATTACACATTTTATTAAAATTTTCATATCCCCTATCGTAAATGTCTCATAGGGTTTTGGTCACAAAGGCCTAAAGTCCACAGAAAACTTCATACTAAGGGAAGTAATCAGAAAATTGCCTTCTCGTAATGTCAACAGCGTCTGCCTGCACTAAGATGGCCACTGGCTCTGGTCTCTTGGGTAAAGGATCAGGCAGAGTCTGCACTAGCTGTGATTAAACATACTTACATGCCCTGGGTTTGCTAAGGTCAGAGTCAACCAGAAGCTATCACACCTTAAGAATGGACTTGTGATGTTGTCTCCTGGGACTGGAGAATTCTGTGAGTTACTCTTCCCAGAGGGAAGTCTATGTTCAACCAGTCTTGTTGCTGTTTTGCACAGTGTTCTGATAATTCTTTCAAAGGTGACCCTGAAAGTTTTCATTTATTTCAAGGGAATTTCACTTTCATTCTCTTTAAAAACAAACAAACAAACAAAAAACAGTAACAAACAGTTATGACAAACTTTTACAGCATCAAATCAAAACATCTACAGCTCAATTAGTATGCCCTTGAAATCTCCTCATCTCAAATGTAAACAAAACTCCCCATCATCTCTGTAGCAGGCACTTATGCCAGCCTGTTCAGCAATGATCTGCAGATACACTGCACATAAAATAATTACATTTTCTTTTATAGCTTTCTTTAGAAATGACTGCAGTGATTGATGGTGACAAAAATGAAAGGCATTTTCATGACATTCAGCACACAGGTGCTGCATATGAATGTAGTAATACTTCCGTTTCTGTATCCGATGACCAATGTTCATCTATGTCGTGTTGTAGACAGGAGAGCAAGAGGTAGTGCTCTGTGTTCCAAATGTTTTGGATTCAGGTCGATGACATTTGAATGAAATTGGAAGACACTGAAAGACAGACAAGGCTACCTCTAAGAAATCAAGAGAGTGTGGGGGTGTGATAGGAAGCATGACATCACTGAAGTCCTTACATGCTAAACTTTATAGGTTAGAAAATAGCACAGAGGATCAGATGGTGCCTCAAAACTAGAGCTTCTTAACTGCTAGCAAACCTAGCTATGTGCAACTATATCCCACTTGAAGATTGTGCTCTTGTCTGGAAGATTCAGACACTGAGCCTGCTTCTAGATTTCTAAGCATGACCAGGTATGTAGACCCTTTTGTGAATGAGAGCAAGAAGCTGAAGGACTCTAGAGAGAGAGACTTCAAATTAACACCCAGGAAAGTATTCATTTTCCGGATGCTGTAATACATATAATGATTTTGACCATTTTTTATGTATTTAACGAGGGCCTCCTCTATATTGTTGATAAAGAAGTCATTTGCTTTTCTTGTGAAATGGAAAACAATTCAAAGAAAGACTACATGGAACCAGTGTTGCAGAGTATGTGGCTAATGTATTGACCACATCTTAGCTCTTCTGCATCCTTAGGTTGTCAAGATAATAGGAGCTTAGGCTACATAGGGAGCCTTTGCCAGATAGGTATTTTTAATTCAACAAAATATTTATAAATAAGATCATTGATAATTTTGCACTTTTATAAACTATTGGAATCCAGTCCCTACTATTTCACCCAGCTGAATTTTCCCTAAGAAAGCTGGCATAGGTCAAACTACTTTTGAAAATTCTAAAAATCAAAAGGAAAGTTGAGAACATGAAAGTGGGAATGATTCACAAGCGCTTGGTGATTCTTGCTCCATTTCTTGGGTTCCTGTTCATCCAAGCTGGAGCTGGTATTAGTCAGTCGTGATGGTGTTCCACTTTGCTGTGTGGCTCATGACATGCCTGATACGGTTTCCTTCCCCCTTGCTTTTACAGTTACTAAAGCGACTCCATTATCTCCAGGGCACTCTCAAACCAGTGGAAAATAAGAGTTTTAATTTTTTGGAAGATTTCATTGAAGAGTTTCCTGGAAAGTATTAGGAGTGACCACCATGGGTAAAAGATAAGTGGAGCTTATTACAAATGTGTCACTTTCCAGTCCTGAATAGATTTAGTCTGGATTCTTGGTAAAGATTGTCCACCGCACACTGTGAGAAACATTACATTATCTAAATGTGAGAAGGGAGTAGAGTCTCCCACTGGAAATTGAAATCACTTCCACTGTCAGAGCTGGTAGATTGCACGTACTGGCAGCCATAGTGAGAGACCTTGAGAAAGAAAAGAACAAGCTTCTGTTGTCTTACAAGTCTGGTACAATCTAAAACATCTGTGTCTACATAGATTCAGGATATCCCAGCATCTTCTCTCCTCTGACATAAAAGTCCGTTACTGAAATATCCGACCTTCTGCTCACCAGTGTGAATATTGCAAGGTATCTGCAGAGCTTATGCAACAAGCTTATCTTATGTTCCCATTAATTATGCATCTCCTTTCAGCAATAGACTTCCTTGCTCTTAAGTAGGAAATCTGTCACTGTTTGAAAAGGGCAGAGATCTCACTAAGCTACCTCACAGGGATACTTAAAGATAAAATGGCGTACAGCCTTTGACTAAATGGTAATATAATACATTTATTGCCCTATCACTTTGTAAACTTGTACTAAGCTAGCTGCAAAATGAACACCCATGTGTGCAGCTTCACCTGTTCCTACCATTTACTGTAGCAAGATGCGTCACCAAATGCTCTGTGACTAATTTCAAAGAGCAGCCCATGTGCTCTTCCTTTCAGTGGACAGGAAAAATCAATCCGTGTCTTTAATAATGTTGAGCAAATACGAAACAATAAAGATACATTTACATCCTAAGGTTTTTTTCCCCCAGTAGGAAACTACTATTTTCACCCATCAGTTAGGATTCTGAAACACTGGCTGATGAAATCAGTGAGGAGAAAATTTCTAGGAAGGACCACCTCACCCTCAGACTTAACAAAAAAAAAAAAAAACCATAGGCATGAAAGTAGAAACTGAGTGTTTTATTTCTTTTCCTTTCCCAAAAGAAATATCCACTGGTTCCCAATCCTGGCTCAGTGAGATGCTTGTCTCTACAACAAAATGAAGAAGAATGAAAATACACATGGAATTGTAAGGCTCCAGCATCTTACCAATACAAATCACATGGCAAAATACCACTGCCAGTCAGCTTTGGCCATGAGAATGGATTTTTAATATGATATTCTTTTTACACATAGGTTCTTTGCATTCTTTTTGTAAAAAAAAAAAATAGCCTTACATATCACTCCCAAGTTCCAATGAATGGATTAAAGACACCTGTTCAGAATTCTGCACACAGGGCTCCACCCCTAAAGCTACCTTATTTACAGAAACTTGAAGGAAAAAATATGATACCAAAAAGTGTGACTTAATTTGTAGTTCAGTGTCAATATCTTCTCCAAAATAGTAGATTGCTCAAATACACATCTTAGATCTTACTAAGATGACTTTAAAAAGTCATTCCAGTGTTTTCAATTTGCCCAAAAAAAAATTTTTTTTTTTTGGTTTTTCGAGACAGGGTTTCTCTGTGTAGCTTTGTGCCTTTCCTGGAGCTCACTTGGTAGCCCAGGCTGGCCTCGAACTCACAGAGATCCGCCTGGCTCTGCCTCCCAAGTGCTGGGATTAAAGGCGTGCACCACCAACGCCCGGCTAATTTGCCCAAATTTTGTCAATGGTCAAAATTTATATGTATTTCCATTCTAGGCAAGCAAAATAAAATAATTTAAAAGTGAGGTTTTTGTGACTGTCATAGGAATAAATAAATGAGATTCTCTCTGAACTTTCACCTGTAAATGTACATTCAATAACTGAATGAATCTCACACCTCGATGAATAGAAACTGTATTCTAAATATTCATCTCATTATTATTTTCAAATTTTGGATGTCTTGACTTCACAGCGTGACATAGCATAAGCCATGCATTTTAAATGCTTCGTTATATATAGACATATGTATGGTTTTATTTTTGCTGTTTTGTTTTGTGATGCTGGGTCTCATTGTTAAACCTGACTGGCCTTGGACTCAGAGATCCCCTACCTCTGTCTCCAGAGTACTGGGATTAAAAACATGGGCTACTACACCCAGGCAGGGGTTTAATCCCTATTGGAGATTTGTTTTCTTTGTTGTTTTTGCTTGCTTGTTAAATAATTTGAGATGGGGTCTTCTATGCAGCCCCAGCTGACCTGGATCTCAGTGTGTATCCTAGTCCTGACCTAGAACTCATAATTCCCATGCCTCCCCCTCTTGCCAACCTCCCAGATTCTAGGATCACAGGTGTGCACCATCACTCTTGGATTCTTTCATTCTTTGAATTTTTAAGAATATTTTTATTGAGGTTGGAGAGATGGTTCAGCAGTTAAGAGCACTAATCGCTTTTCCAAAGGACGAGAGTTCAATTTCCAGCACCCACATGGCAGTTCATAACTGTCTGTAATTCTGGTTCCATGGGATCTGAAACCCTCACAGAAACATATTTGCAGGCAAAACACCGATACATGTAAAATTAAAATAAAAGGAAAAAGAAATATTATTTATTAAAAATAGTACTATGATGTACACCAGCCAACCCTACATAGTTAAGATAATTCACCAACCAAAGCAAATTAACACATCTTGGCAGTCTTATAAGACATTTTTATGAAACCCTAAGTCCATAAATATCTCTACAATATGTAAAGTAGGAATCTATTACCAAAAATAGCCTCAATCATTGTACTCATTTAAAATCTGAAGTAATGTGTAGTTGGCACAAATAAATTCTGCCCAAAATTTATTGCATTATCTGAGCCAATTCTCTCTGAAATTTATTGCATCATAGTGAATTCCTGCCATGACAAAAAGTCTAAAAAAAGGGCTTTAATTCATCATTTTTCTCACCACTCGAGAACACCAACAATAACTAAGACAGTGACCCCCTAGGCAGCATGCAGGCTTAGAAAAGGAGACCTATTACACTCCAGAGCATACAGCTCCACATCTGGATGAAATTACAGGCCTTCGGCCCGGAGGTCCCGGGTTCGAGTCCCCGACGATGCATCTATGCATCGGGAAAAAAAATAAATAAATAAATAAAAAAAAAAAAAAAAAAAGTTTGTGAACTCGAGCGGTGGCGCGGAGGCTAGGGGCTCCGCCCCCGGACCCGGAGGTCGCGGGTTCGAGTCCCCGGTGCATCTCTGCATGCATTGGAAAAAAAAAAAAAATTACAGGCCTTCAGCAATCGCTCCCAAGTCCTTCAAATCAAGAATTGTGAGGAATACAAAGTTAGCGAGAATCAAGTGCACCAATCACAAAGTCATATTGAAACAAATTAAGAGCACACAGCCCACTTCAAAGGCTATCCCTGCTAAGCCTTGTCCTCAATAACAGCATTTTCAAAATTAGAGCCATGTGCCTTGGAATGTCTCATTTTGGGCAACTTCTCACAGTTTTTTAAAAACAAAGATGCTCTTGCTACTCCGGGGGAAATGTTTTTAATTTACTCATTAGCTGTTTCCCATCTGGGATTTAATATTTTAATTTGTAATTAACTTTCTTTTCCTCTTCGGGTAAAATTATTTTTCCGTGTAACAACTAAAATGCTTTTCCTTTGGTTAAGAATAAGCATAT